>JASDQU010185922.1:0-20726 GCA_032191745.1 Picea mariana | reverse complement strand
TGGCATATCTCAACACAACAATTAAGTTGGAATCACAGTACTAGATTGGCTTTACGTCACACCAATTAAGTTGGAAGCATAGTACTAGGCTAGCATATCTCAACATAGCAATTAAACAGGAAGCACAATAATAGATTGGATTTACATCACAACAATTAAGCTGGAAGCACAGTACTAGACTAGCATATCAACACAACACTACTCCCCCTTTTGAGGGAGGTCCTTTCGGACTATACCAAGATTATCTCAAAAGTGCTCAAACTTTACACGAGATAGAGGCTTGGTCAAAACATCAACAACCTGTTCATTCATGCTAACATATTGGAGCTTTATGGCTCCTCTTTGCACCATGTCATCGATGTAATGATATTGGATCACTATGTGCTTCGACTTGTCATGGAATATAGGATTCCATGTCATCTTTATGTAGCTCTGGTTGTCACATAGGATCGTGGTTGCTTCCATCTCTAGGTCGAATAGACCAACAACTTTCAAAGCCACATAGCTTTGCAGCTGGCAGAACACACAGCAATGTATTTTGCTTCCACAGTACTGAGAGCAATGTTGGATTGCTTCCTACTCTGCCATGAGATCATGGTTGATCCCAAACTAAAACAGCATCTTGAAGTGTTCTTCCTGTCAGAGACACTCCTAGCCCAATCTGAATCAGTGTACCCACTCAGTGTGAAATCATGATCTCCATCATAGCTGAGACCACAATATAATGTACCCTTAAGGTACCTCATCACATGTTTTGCAGCAACTAGGTGAACATGCCTGAGTTCTACCAGAAACTGACTCAAGGTGTTCACGGAAAAACAGATATCGGGTCTAGTGTTCATCAGGTACATCAGTGATCCAATGATCTGTCTATACAGTGTCGCATCAATCAATTCTGACAAAGTGTCGACCAGTAGCTTCAGCTTCATTTCCATGAGTGTATTCATGGACTTGCACTCCAACATGTCGAATCTCTTCAGGATTTCGACTGCATAATTCCCTTGGTTAAGGAAGATTCTCTCTGGACTCTACCATACCTCAAGACCTAGAAAATAATGCATTAGGCCAAGGTATTTCATCTCAAATTTTGAAGTGAGCTTCTTCTTACATTTGGTGATGAGATTTTCTTCTCTAGTTAAGAATAAGTCATTCACATACAGTAGCAATATCACCATCTCATCATTCATAATCTTGAAGTAGAGGTTTTTACTCTTGGTAAAGCCCAAGCTCGTTAGGAAACTGTCAACTCTTCCATATCAATCTCTAGGATCTTGCTTCAACATGTACAGATCCTTCTTCAACATGAGTCTTTCTATCTTCAATCTTCAAATAATTTTTTCTTATTACATTGTACTAATCTGGTACACTTGCTCAACTGCAACTCAATCTGCACAATCATGTGCTAGCTCTATGTGCTTTTTGCAAGTCATTATATTTCTCACTGTCTGGGAGTATGTCCTATACTCTCTCTACAACTGTTCCTTCTGGAATCTGGGATTATGCACCTCCATCTACTTTGAGGCTAAGAATGACTGCTTCATTCTCACTGTGGCTGCTAAAATATGAGAGTAACTCCTCTTATTTTATCACGGAAACAGTTTCATATGAAACTGAGAGTGGCTCAATAACTGATATTGAGGATATCTCTTCTTCTTTCATGGGGATAATGTTATCATATTCATGTCTTCATGACCCAACTGATGTACTACACCAACTGCCACTCAAATTTTAAATATGAGGATTGCTCCCCTTGCATCTCATACTATATATGAATCATTATTGTTCTGGTTGACTTCATAAGTATCTCGTCATAGTTTTCTCCCCTTTACTGGGAGAATCCTCTGGACATACATTAGGCTTTGTACATCTGCAACACGTTTGATCTGTATAGATCAATATTGGAAGTTAATACTGACCTCTCTTCTAGTCTCACAGAAGAATCCATATCCTAGTCTTTCTAAATGGCTTCCTTCTTTGTCACTGAAACAAGGGAATCTTCCCATGAGATTTTCATATCTTCTAGAAGTTTCTGAAGCTACGATCTAGTCTTCTCATGACATATGTCTTCCAGTCCTGGAAGTTGTCTCTTCATCTAATTCTTTCTAAGATCAGGCTTACTCTCGATTTCTTCTAAGTCTACAAGGACTTCATCAACTCTTACAGGGTATACATGGTGTTGCATACCAAGTCTAAATATGAAAGATTGAGTCAGGATTCAAACAAGTTATGCTTCCCGTTCTACTATTCGGTCATCTTTGGAGCCTTCTACTCCTTTTGATTAATATTCATATGAGATACTCTTAATCTCAAGAGATAGATTCTTCTTCATCCTCTTTGGTGCATGAGTGTATATGGTCATGTACATAGTTTTCTTCATGTCTCATATAATATGTTGCCTTCCGCAACCTTCACTATATCTTCCTCAAGGTTATCACCTGTGACCTGAAATAAGGTCAACAAAACAGCAAGCAAGAATAATATCATTTTGATAATAGTAGATAAAACAATAGCACGAATAATCATCACAATAGCTCCTTTAGATCTATCACTTGTGGCTTGTCTGAAGCAAAGATCAAAAGTAAGAGATACAATACAAAATGAGTTCAACACTCTTATAGTGTTGTGATAAAAGATTCCTACATGGTAACCTCGAACTAACACACGAGTTTTCTCCTAGAGGAGGTGTTAGTTGTATCAGGCAAATGATTACATTAAGAATTTACCTCTATATGCTCACATGCTACCAAGTATAATACTTTTCAAGGATTGTTATCTCAACTATAGTGGTTACCTATAAAGGGGTAGTCATCAACTTGTCATGTGTAACTTTGAATCTTGTCAACTTGATTAATCAAACATGGGACCTGGAGCCTTGTCCTCAAGAATGAGTGCTTTCTTTTCTTCCAAGTCTCCTTCACTCAAGATGACGAGTTATTTATTCAACATGTATTTTGTACTAAGACAATATGCTATCTTGAAAGAAGGTTGGTTTAGAGGATAATCTCTATGATCTCAACTTTTAATCCATCTAATACCTTGACTCGGATTTTGATCAAAGGTTAGAATGATGGTCATAGCTACAACATGCAACATTGATCAAAATAATGTCATAACAAATAGATGCATATCAGAATAATCACACCTGGGTTGCATCATTCTTCTGAATGTGTTGGATCTTGAGATCCTTCTGGATCTATGGAAAGATATCCCTTCTCCTACAAATACCCTTTAAATCTTAATCGTTTAAACATGTGTGAGTACATACCTCTGATGACATTTGTAGGTAGAGGCACCATCTGGTAGCAGTGGTAATGATCACCAACTCTTAAGAAATTCAAGGGTGATTACAACTGGTACTACGGTTGCAACTGCAACTGATACTGCAACTGGTTCTGAAACTGCAACTGCAACTGCAACTTAGGGTTTTATGAGGAAACCCTAATTTTTCAAACTTCAAATTTTGAAATTTTGATCCAGGGGATAGATGCGCTGAGCTAAAGCGAGTAACCCGGTGTAGTCAGATTTCTGAAAATCCAACTTTTACCCCTTCAAACTTGATCAACAAATTTTTGGACTGGTGCTTCTGGTTTTCGGGTACTTCTGGTACTCTGGTACTTTTGGTACTCTCGTACTTCTAGTTTTCTGGTACCGGGTGAAAACAAGGGTTTCGCTTTCTGGGAGATCTAGCCACTAAAAAGTTGTGTTGAGGATGCCAAAGTGATCCTTGAGGAAGGGCGCACTTTTCTAGATGGTTTTGGGGATGAAATACTTCATCAACAAAAAATCCCTAATTTTCATGTACGGCAACAGTGACGTTTTTCACTTTCTCTTGTGAAAGATGCTCTTTTTAGATTATCTCTAATACCATGTTAAGGTTTAAGATATTATTAGAGTTCTTTGAATTTCACTAGATAACAATAGCATAGATAGGATCACTAAGAAATACATAATCACAAGGGACACATCAGTTATCCTGGGAAACCCTCATGGGGGAGAAAACCCAGCAAAAACTTCCTGATTATAGATAGCCAATACAATGCCAAGAGATAACTCAAACAAATACAGAAATTCCTCTCCCAAGAATGTGCCTCTCTCTCTCTTATTCCTTCTCCAACTGCAGCTCTAAACTTGCTTCTTGATGAACAAGTGAGTGTGTGTACAAATGAGGCGCTAGCCTCCATATTTATACAACTCTCACATGTGTGGATAGAGGTATCTTTTCACTATCAGGTTTGACTTCTTCTTCTGGGTGGTTATAACCACCTTTAATATATTTTGGGGCCTTTTTAATATATTCCGGGGCCGACCTCTTATTCTGCCTATGTTTTGACCAATCCGCAAAAGGGTATTTGGTCTTTTACAATAGCTGACGTGATCAATCTGCAATAGGGGATTGATCTAATGAATAATACAACAATAATAAATAGAATACACTTTATAGATACATTATTTCAACAAGATTCGATTACCTTGAGTGTCTATTCGCCTACCCTAGTTATTTGATTACAAGCGTGCATGTCGGCCGACCTTAGTGTAACGGCCCCAATCGTTACGACTCCAACCGAAGCGAAAAGTGCAATTTTTTATTTTTTTTAGGCAAGAAGGCAACGAAAACAAAAGTTGAACCACACAACTTGATGACAAACACACACACGTAGATTAGACAACAGATAACAGCGACTCAATGCACTAGCACAACAAGCAACTAAGCGAAGCATGTGTAAATCAAAAGAGGGAAACGACTACCTGTTCGACACAACTCGGAAATGCCTACAAGCTAGGGAAAAGCATCCACAATCTCGACACAATGGCCTTGACGATCAGTACTAGAACCTCTATGGCATGCAAAATCCCATACGCATTAAGATGTTACAACCCAAACACCAACTATAACTACAATGAACCACGCCCACAACGGGAAGCATAGACATTGGCCACGTTATCTTACCTCTATCCCTCAAGGCACACAATGATCTCCTCCTCAGGAATTGTGTCGTCACAAGGCGATAAGCATGGCGGTAATCCTGGTGCAACATAACAAATCTAGAACTTTAACCCAAGCTAAACCCCTCGCGCTAGGAGGTCGGATCATCTGTCAAATACACGATGATTAAACCTATACACCCAAGCAATGATACAACAAGACGTAAGGGGATCTCACTCAATTGAAAAGTGCAACTAACCGAAAGATTTCCTGTTTCCTATAAGGAAACGTGTGGTGAAACCGCTATGACCAACCACCATTTACAATTCTCCTTAAGGCACAAGGTTACGCCACTGCATCAGCAGTGATCTGATCATGAGGCAACTACATCATTTATTATACAAGGAACCTTCATGTACTTGAAACAAATATTTACAAGTAAAAGCATTCATTGATGTATAGGGTTAATACTTATTAATTATTATCTATTGGTTAAAATAACTATCTCAACCCTGATCAATTTATCTAATATTATTATCAATTAATTTTAAATATCAGAAGAAGAGTTAGTTAAACCAAAACCTTCCAAGTTAATTATTATTGGACTCCAATCCCCGAATCCATCATTTTATTTTTAAACTAACTAAATATCATTATACAAATTGACAACCTAACTCCTTGAGGTGAAACGAATAACTAACTAGATATAACATAAGACCCTTCAAGTTAAAATAAGTTTCATACGCAAATTTGTTTTTATTATTAAACAAACTCCTATACACAACTTGACCTTGATGCATAACCTGGACTCGCTAACTTTTAAAAATCTTTTAAAACTGAAAGCAGAGAGTATTCGTGTAACAAATATATCAATAGATTTTGGAATCGTGGTGATTATCAATCAGTTATATCGTTGCCTTTAAGAACAGTTAGCAAACATAAAAATAAATTTCAAGGAATGAAATATGTATGTTGTTGAATTACTTAAGGGATGAAAATGCAGTTTAAACAAGGGATATCCATGTTGTCTATTACCACATGAGATGGTTGTTTATTAAATACACTAAGCTTGTCTAACAATAAATGACATGGTTGTTTATAAAAACTATTGTGTAAATAAGAAATAGGTTGTCTAATTAATAAATATATTAATCTTGTCTATAAAATTGCTATCGCAGTCAATTATTAAAACAATAAATTTGTTGTCCTGCCCATGCTAACACGCCTTCCAAAAATGCAGTCAAGCGATTTATAGCACACTATTCTTTAAATACGTTAAGGTTGTCCGCTAAGGTTGTCTATCAAAATGTTGTGGATGTTGTTAAAGGTCTTAAACGTAGAAATTGATATGATAATCAATTTGTTGTCAATACCTACAGGATCGCTAACAACAATTAAAAAACGTTGAGTTAAAGGTATTATCACTGGCAGAATCTATATATACATAGTATGGCCATTATGTTGCAATTATACATTAAAAATGCAGAGGAACATTTAATTAAAAATGAAGAGGATCATCTCATTAAAATGCAAAGATCCTTCCTTAAAAATGTTGTCACATAATGTATAATAACCACCATTAAAACCGTTGACAAACAACCACGTGGGGTATAGATCCGATGTAATTAAACCAGGGATATGGATTCCCTGACCAACATATTTTGGATGAATGGTTGTGGAAATCAAATGTAATGTTATCTATTAAAAATTTTGATAGAGTTGCCATCTAAGTTTGGGTTGTCTTTTAAACATGACTTTTATAAGGATAAAACACTATGAAATATGCATCAATACACTGCATTGCTATGCCATTTCCACGCTATATATATAAAAAAAAACGCGGCTAAACAAATTATATCACTTCCATCCAGTAGAGATAACTGTTGCTATAATCTATTATCTTCACAATATGAGTCCATTAAATTCAGAGTACACTCTATTAAATTCGCAGTAAGATTCACAGGTAAAAATTCTATTAATATATGCAATCACTCTATCATAAAAAAACTGTCAAAATTTGTTGTCAACAATAAAAACTGTGAAACACAGTCAATAGGAAAAGGGAATTTGTTGAGTTTTAACATAAGAATGGCGATGATTTTTATCACAAAAATCGCAGTCAATAAATGTATAAATAAAGGGTGAATTCGTAGGGTAAATTCACCATTAAAAGTAATAAATGGCAGAGGAAAATCGCAGGCCAATTGTGTTAAAAGTAAGGTAAAATCGCCTTCAAAATATAATAAAATGCAGAGGGAAAATTGCAGTGGAATGTATTGAAACACAGTCCATAGATAATAAGAAACATGGTCATTAAAATCATAGAGAATGTAGATGAAAAATACACAGAGCTATCCAAACGCAAGAAGGTGCAAGATAATCAATCAACCAGGAACCATCAACAGGGGTAGATAGCTGGGAAAACTATCATTCGCTCATCATCCATGCACAGAAAAGTAGGGCATTAGGATCTATAGGTCTATTAACACTGAAGTGACGATCATCGATCTAGCTCCTGGCCGACTTCTTAGGCGTGGACTGATGATCTAGGGATGAGGACGATATATCAAGCACAATCTCTTATAATAATCATTAAAACAAACAAAACAGTCAAGAAATCAGGGATCGGTTGCCAAGGGAATCAATTCAATGCAGCGAGCGTAAAGCTATGATGACTTTAAGCTCTCGATTAAAAACGTTGAGTAAACACAATTTTATACAATAGAAGTATAGTACTAGAAGCACAAGAACAATATTAATCTACCATTCAAAATAAAAGCATGTAATTGTAGCCCAAGGTGATAGCTCTGAGTCGTTGTCCTGCGCACTCCGTCCAACTCATGCTTGCCAACCACTGTGACTTCACCGATACCTCCCAGCCAACACTAGGGGTACTCTTCTTCCCCCTTATCCCCCCAAGCCGCAAAGGGGCCACGCACATTAAACCAAAGAACAACTAGCTCCCAGCTTGCCTCGCAAGGCCGAGCTACCACTCGTCACCGAGCTGGGTATCCCAACTCCCATAAAATATGTCAGTCAAGTCAAAAATTCTGAAGCGTAATGTTACGCATCCCAAAAAGAGATCCATCCTCCTCTTTGTCCCTCCATTATATAGAATTTCAAAGTGGTTTCTTTCCCAAATTCCCATTTAATTTATTGTTCAATAATTTAATTCAGAAAAATCCTCTCCCATACACATGTCACACATCCCCTTAGTTGCACCATAATTTAATTTCATTAATTATTTAATTACTCATATTTCCCTCACCCACCTAAAATCATTCCTAGAATCACTCCTAGGTGTCCCCATATTCCCTTACACATTTTAATGACTTACGCCCTTACTAAATTCCTAGTTGAGTCCAATTTAGAAAGTTCTTAAAGGAAAGATTCCTTACTAAGTTAGTCATTCTGCTTTTTCCTTATGTTTCCCTTTTTTTTATGTTTCCCCCTTTTCCCCTTAGTTTCCTAATTATTTTAAGTTTCCCTCTTTTCCCTTTTTATCTAAAATTCAAATTAGCAAGTGTAGAAAATTACCTTTTCCCCCTTTTTCTTTTTAATTAATAAATTTTAATTAGCATAAGTAGCAAAACAATCATTTCCCCTTTTTAAAATTAATCCCCCAAAGTAATTTGATTTAATAAATTAATTGAATTTCTCACTCCCCTCTCATCACATGTTTAATGATGATTATTATTATTATATTATTTTTTTTACCACAAGTATCACTTAGAGCTAGAATTTATTTTCCTAGGCTGGGCAACATTTTTATTAGGGAGATTATTTTTAAATATTTTTTATCACATCATTGTTCTAATGCCATCTGGGTTTATTCACTTATTAGTTAACAACGTTATGTGCTCTTCTGGACGTACTAGCTGCTCCAAGGGTGCCACTCACCTCATTATGTTTCTCTTGCACGGCGTGCCCTTCAGAACGCACTACATGCTCCAAGGGTGCCACTCGTCTCTTTCCATTTTTCTTGTGTGGCGTGCCCTTCAGGACGCACTATGTGCTCCAAGGTGGCCACTCGCCTCTTTCTATTTTTCTTGCAGGACATGCCCTTCATGACGCACTACGTGCTCCAAGGGTGCCACTCACCTCTTGACTGACTTGGTAGACATCAAGAACCCCTGGAATCAATACTCCGCCAGGTGATCTTGTGGGAGACTAAGGGCCTCTAAGGAATAATTCCCCTACCTTATTGTGCGCCCCCTAAAATCATCATGAGCGATTGTTGCAGTATTCCCTCATGGCATCGTGGGTCTTCTAGAAATAGGTAATCGTTAACCTACAGTTGGAGCCATGGCAGGAGTGCTAGTAGGTTGTGGCAGGGTTGTTGTCCACACCTCTCCCTCCACGTCTCTGGTTGTCGTGTGTGACCCCTCTACTATACATGTGAGTCTGGTCGGCAAGATATCATTAGCCTGCATCATCAACGAATCATGTCAGGAATAAAATCAATCATCATAACATCTAATCATATGTGCATATGTCATATCAATAATAATCAAAACCCAATATTCCACTCCTTGACTCAATCCGGAGTCCAAGGAGTTTCATCGATGCCTCTGCATCCTCGAGGTCCAATTCCTACACACTCAAGATAACCCAGTCAATAGCACCTGTCTATGTAAACACACAAAATAAAATATCCATGATGCCTCATAATCATAATCAAATGGCCAATAGTATAATAATCTGGATCACTTGCAAGTAAGTGTTCTCAAAGAATAAGTTTTCTCAGTGCATGTAGGAGTGGGATGTTACATACACCCCCTCTTGGTCTAAACTTTGTCCCAAAGTTTCACAGTATATAAGTGTCGAAATAATGTGTATCACAGTATCGTAAGTCTATCTATCAAACAAAAATGGAAATTTTTGGTGCATATCATATGCGTCGTCCCATGTTGTCGAGTGCGGACTATAGTTGTCCCACTCGAACTTGACTTAATCTATGGTTCGACACCATAGTTGTTGAATGCGATGGTCCAGGATGTGGATCGGATATGTCATGAGCATACCCTCGTTAGATAGCTGCAAGGAACTCATGTCAATTAACATATGTAGTATCACTAATATAATGTCTCAAACAGATACATGAAAAACATTGTGCATATGCCTCAAAGAATCAGGAAAGGCTAGTCAAATAGGCCACAGAACTTCTCTTTTCCACAATCTCACAGGATCCCATGACCCTAAGAGTTAGTTTAGGACCCTTCCCAAACTTGATCGAACTCTTATGCGGTTTCTCCCTCGAGAAGACTAGATCACCACATCGTAACTATAGTCGATACGATGCGCACCGGCATAACTCTTCTGTCGATCCTGCGCTTCTTTGATCCTTTGTCTCATAGTTTGCAATTGATATTGCATTTCTTGTATCGCTTTCGGTCCCACCAGGACCCTATATTCAAGCTAATCCCAACCCAAGGTGTCTGACACGGTTGCCCATAAAGAAACATGAAAGGCGCCATATTAATGGTACTTTGATAACTATTGTTATACACCAACTATACCAGTGGAAAGAAATCTTCTGAATGCTTCTGTTGCTCCGTCACATACATACACAACATGTGCTCCAAGATTTGGTTTGTTCAATCGGTCTTCCCATCAATCTCCAGGTGATACGAAGTACTAAAGTTAAGTTGGGTTCCCAAGGCCTCTTGGAAACTAGTCAAAAATCGTCTGGTAAACATTGATCCTCAATCGAATACAATCCTCTTAGGCACACCATCTAGCCTCACAATCTCACTGATGAAAAATCTAGCTATGTCAGGTGCCTGATACGTCATATGCACCAGAATAAAATGAGCACTCTTCGTCAGAGTGTCGACTACCACAAAAATTGAGTCGTGTCTCCTTGTCGTCCATGGAAATCTAATAATGAAATCCATCGAAATAACCTCCCATTTCGATTCTGGAATAGCGTGTGGTTGTAGTAATCCTACTGGATGTCTATGTTCAAACTTTACTTGCTAACATTCTAGACATCTAGCCACATAGTTGGCTATGTCAGCCTTCATTCCCTTCCAAAAGAATAAGGGTATAAGGTCTGCCCTCATCTTCGTGACCCCCAGGTGAGCCATGTACACTGCTCGGTGAGCCTCGTTTAGGATCAAAATCCTCAACTCATCATTCAATGGTATGTAAATTCAATTTTTAAATCTCAATAATCCATCATCGTCAAACGTAAATCCTTCAAATCTTGGTACCATCATTGTGTTTTGTCCAAAAAATCCTTGACCTCTTTATATCAGTCATCATCGTGTTGTAAAGTTAGAATCTTTTCACGTAGATTCGTCTGAAGAGGCATCACCAAAAATATGTGAGGTCTCTAACTCAATGCTTCCACCACTCGGTTCACTATGCCCTTTATGTAAGTAATCTCAAAATCGTACTCACTAAGAAATTCCGACCAACGTCGATGTCACGCATTCAGGTCGCTTTGCATAAAGATGTGTTGTAGTCCACAATGGTCCTTTTTTAGTTCAAATTTTCGTTCAATAAGGTAGTGTATCCAAACTCTCAAGGCATAAACAATGGCTAACAACTTCAATCGCACATCGCATAGTTCTCCTCATGCCTTCTCAACTTCCTCGAAATGTAAGCGATCACTCGACCATCTTGCATCAAGACTCTGCCTAAGCCTTCCTTGGATGTGTCAGTGCATACCAAGAAGTCTGCGTCCATATCAGGGACTTTTAGTATCGGTGTTGTTGCCAACAGATCCTTGAGCCTCCAAAATGCCTCTGTGCATTTCTTGGTCCCAACAAACTTCTTGTTCTTCTTCTACAATTCCATGATCGGATTTGCTATCTTTGAAAATCGCTCAATGAACCATCGATAGTATCCTGCTAAACCCATGAAGCTACGCACTTCCTTGACACTCGTCGGTGTAGGCCATTCCACAATAGCCTCAACCGTTGTTGGATCCATGGAGATACCTTCTCTAGAGATGACATGCCCTAAGTAGTGAATCCTTGATTGATAAAACCAGCATTTAGACAATTTCCCATACAATTTGTTCTCTTGCAGACAATGTAGTACCAAGCGCAAGTGCTCGTCATGCTCCTACATTGTCCGAGAGTAAATCAAAATATCGTCAATGAATACTTAGATGAACTTTTCCAAGTACTCGTGGAACACACTATTCATCAAATTCATAAATACCCCTAGGGTGTTTATCAGTCCAAACAGTAAAAAAGTAAACTCGGAATGTTTGAACCTCATCTTAAAGGTGGTCTTAGGGACGTCATCCTCCTTGATCCATAGCTGTTGATACCCTGATCTCAAGTTGATCTTTGAAAACACCATTGTGCCCTTCATTTTATCAAATAGATCATCAATCCTTGGCAATGGATATTGATTCTCAACTCCTATAACTCTGGGGTCGACATACAATAAAGCGTTCTCGTTATTGGTTCAGTCATCGATTTTAGGTCTATGGTAAAATCCAATTCCCTCTCTGGTGGCATCCCAGGTAACTCCTCTGGGAATATGTCTGAAAACTCTCTCACAAAAGGAAGGTGTTTTAGGCCTTCTGCTACTCCCTTCTTGTTTAATGCAAGGATTGCATAAAGATTACATCTCTTGTGCATTCTCTTCCATAGCTGCAAAGAAGAGATGAACCTTAGGGAAACTCCTTGGTTCTAGCCTACAATCACGTGTCTCTAACCCTCATCATCAACCAAGCTCAATTGTTTCATCTTACAGTTGTGTATCACCTCATGTGATTCCAACCAATCCATACCGAACATGACATCATAAGATCCTAAGATCGTGACGTACAGGTTGGCCCTGGTGACAAACTATCCCAGGTTAAGGGTACATCCCATAACCCTTCCTCCAACCTTATGTTTGGCTCCTAAATCCATCTATACAAAGATAAACTCATCATGTTTGACTTCCGTTACCTTAATCCGTTTTAGCGTTGCACCAGAAATGAAACTCTCGGTAGCACCGGGATATTTCAAAATACTAAGGGTCTGGTCAGCGACGGTACCTGACGTCTCGAGCACAGTTGACTAGTGCTCTTCTTAGCAGTTATTCACCGCTACATGCATCCGATGGGCCCTACCCAAATCTCACACAGTAGTGGGTCCGGATGATCCCATTGCTCTAGTCCTCTCTACTAGGCATTCACGCTGGTAATGTGGCTCCCCACATTCCAGCACACTGTCTTCAGTCCAGTATTCCTGGCACCCAAAGTAGAAGTTGAATCCTAACATTAAGGTTGAACACAAACTAGTTGACCTCAATTTTATTTATAATTTGGTGTGGAGCATACCAAAGCAACTCCAAAAATAGACCTCGCACTCAGGCACCGTACGGTCGCCCTGTCGCAAGACCCTGAACTCATTGATCTGGCACTCAACGAATTCCTCAAAAGACACCTCTCCTATAATCATTCCTCGAACAGTTCCCATGACACATCTTAGAAGGCCATGTTCAATGAAGTAGGAGCATCTTCCATCATAGAAGAGCGCTCCCCTTCAGTTGAAAGACCGCCATGTGGACCTTCAAGTTGGAGGTATAGTCACACAGTGCAAAGCGCATCGCCAAATTTTTTAACCATGCCTTAGTGGCTGCACCATCCGGGGCACTCATAAACTTTAGAACTCATCCCTCTCGAGTTCTCGATGAATGATAATGGTACTGGTGGGGAATGCTACGGACCCTCAGGGGTATAGGCACCATGGCCTCATCTCAGTGCAGATGGTGAATCAAGGCCTCTGACAATCTCTGGAAGGACCTTGTCAGACCTTAATCATCCCTTACAACAATCGGATCCAGCCCAAGGACTGGTTCATTCCCTTGGGATTAGACTCTAATGGTGTGGGCACTTATGGAGGCATTGCACCTCCGTCCACAACATCACATTGCGAACCTCTGTGGCATCCTCTAATCGATATCACCACATGGACACGCTAAAGTTTTTAGTTAGCTCTAGGTTAAAAATCAATGGTTTATTGTTGTGGAAAGCATGGTGATCCATAGTCGCAGGGTTAAACCTCGCTTTGATACCATATGTAACGACCAAAATCGTTACGACTCCAAGCGAAGTAAAAAGTGCAAAAGATATTTTGCTTTTAGGCAGGAAGGCAAAAACAACAACAGTTGAACCACACAACCTGACAATGAACACACACACACACACACACACAGAGATATGGAAACAGATAACAATGACTCAACGTACTAGCACAACAAGAAACTGGGCGAAGCATGCATAAATCAAAAGAGGGAAATGACTACCTGTTCGACACATGAAAACTCCTACAAGCTAAGGACAATCATCCACAATCCCAACACAAAGGCCTTGACGACCGGTACTAGAACCTCTATGGCACAAAAAATCCATATGCATTAAGAAGTTACAACCCAAACTCCAACTACAACTACAACGAACCACACCCACAATGGGAATCACAGACTTCAGCCACGTTATTACACCTCTATCCTTCAGGGCGCGCAATGATCTCCTCCTCAAGAATCGTGCCGTCACAAGGCAATAAGCATGACGGTAATCTTGGCGCAACATAGCAAATCTATACCTTTAAACCAAGATAAACCCCTCACGCTAGGAGGCCAGATCATCTGTCAAATACATGATGATTAAAACCAAGCACCCAAGCAACGAGACAACAAGACGAAAAGGGATCTCACTCAATTGAAAAGCGCAACTAATTGAAGGATTTCTTGTTTCCTATAAGTCAACGTGTGGTGAAACCACTATGACCAACCACCATTTACAATTCGCCTTAAGGCACAAGGTTATGCCACTGCATCAGTAGTTATCTGATCATGTGGAAACTACATCATTTATTATACAAGGAACCTTCATGTACCTGAAACAAGTCTTTACAAGTAAAAGAATTCATTGATGTATAGGGTTAATACTTATTAATTATTATATTGCTTAAAATAACTATCTCAACCCTGATCAATTTATCTAATATTATTATCCCTTAATTTTAAATATCAGAAGAACAGTTAGTTAAACCAAAACCTTCCAATTTACTTAATTATTGTTGGACTCCAATCCCCGAACCCATCCTTGTATTTTTACACTAACTAAATATCATTATACAAATTGTCAACCTAACTCCTTGAGGTGAATCGAATAACTAACTAGATATAACATAAGACCCTTCAAGTTAAAATAAGTTTCATATGCAAATTTGTTTTTATTACTAAACAAACTCTTGTACACAACTTTACCTTGATGCATAACCTGGACTCGCTAACTTTTAAAAATCTTTTAAAACTGAAACCAAAGAGTATTCGTGTAACAAATATATCAATATATTTTGGAATCGCGGTGATTATCAATCGGTTATATCGCTTCCTTTAAGAAGGGTTAGAAAACATAAAAATAAATTGAAAGGAATTAAATATGTATGTTGTCGAATTACTTAAGGGATGAAAACGCAGTTTAAACAAGGGATATCCACGTTGTCTATTAACACATGAGGTGGTTGTTTATTAAATACGCTAAGTTTGTCTAACAATAAATGAAATGGATGTTTATAAAAACTATTGTGTAAATAAGAAATAGGTTGTCTAATTAATAAATATATTAATGTTGTCTATAAAATTGTTGTCGCAGTCAATTATTAAACCAATAAATTTGTTGTCCTGTCCATGCTAACACGCCTTCCAAAAACGCAGTCAATCGATTTATAGCACACTGCTCTTTAAATATGCTAAGGTTGTCCACTAAGGCTGTCTATCAGAATGTTGTGGTTGTTGTTAAAGGTCTTAAATGCAAAGATTGATATGATAATCAATTTGTTGTCAATACCTACAGGATCGCTGAAAACAATTAAAAATCGCTGAGTTAAAGGTATTATCACTAGAAGAATCTATATATACACAGTATGGCCATTATGTTTCAATTATACATTAAAAATGTAGAGGAACATTTAATTAAAAATGAAGAGGATCATATCATTAAAACGCAAATATCCTTCCTTAAAAACATTGTCACATAAAGTATAATAACCACCATTAAAAACATTGTCAAACAACCACGCAGGGTAAAGATCCATTGTAATTAAACCAGGGATATCGATTTGTTGCCCAACATATTTTGGATGTATGGCTAGTGAAATCAAACGTAATGTTGTCTATTAAAAGGTTTGATAATGTTGTCATCTAAGTCCGGGTTGTCTTTTAAACATGACTTTTATAAGGATAAAACACTATGAAATATGCATCAATACACTAAATTGCTATGCCATTTCCATGCTATATAGAAAAAAAAAATGCAGCTAAACAAATTATATCACTTCCATCCAATAGAGATAATCGTTGCAATAATCTATTCACTTCTCAATATGAGTCCATTAAATTCACATTACACTCTGTTGAATTCGTTGTAAGATTCGTAGGTAAAAATTCTATTAATATATGCAATCGCTCTATCATAAAAACACTGTCAAAATTTACTGTCAACAATAAAAACTATCAAATACATTCAATAGGAAAAGGGAATTTGCTAAGTTTTAACATAAGAATGGCATTGAGTTTTATCATGAAAATTGCATCCAAATAAAAGGGAAAATCACGGTCAATAAATGTATAAATAAAGGGTGAATTCGTCGGGTGAATTTGCCATTAAAAGTAATAAATGGCAGAGGAAAATTGCAGGCCAGCTGTTTTAAAACGTAAGGTAAAATCGCCTTTGAAATATAATAAAATGCAGAGGGGAAATCGCAATGGAATGTATTGAAATGCAGTCCATAGATAATAAGAAACGTGGTCATTAAAATCATAGAGAACGAAGATGAACAATACACAGAGGTATCCAAATGCAAGAAGGCACAAGACAATCAATCAACCAGGAACCATCAACAGGGGTAGATAGCTAGGAAAACTATCCTTCACTCATCATCCATGCACAGAAAAGAAGGGAATTAGGATCTATAGGTCTATTAACACTAAACTGACAATCGTCGATCCAACTCCTGGTTGACTTCTCAGGCGTGGACTGATAATCTAGGGATGAGGACAATAGATCAAGCACAATCTCTTATAATAACCATTAAAACAAATAGAACAGTCAAGCAATCAGGGATGGGTTTCCAAGGGAATCAATTCAATGCAATGAGCATAAAGTTATAACAAATTTAAGCTCTTGATTAAAAACGATGAGTAAACACATTTTTATATAATAGAAGTACAGTAATGGAAGCGCAAGAACAATATTAATCTACCATTCAAAATAAAATCATCTGTATTATAGCCCAATGTGACAGCTCCAAGTCATTGTCCCACATGCTCTATCCAGCTCATGCTTTTCGACTGTTGCAACTTCATCGGTACCTCTCAGCCAATGCTATGGGTACTCTTCTTCCCCCTTAACTCCCCGAGCCACAAAGGGGGCACGCACACTAAACCAAAGAACAACTAGCTCCCAGCTCGCCTCGCAAGGCTAAGCTACCACTCGTCACCAAGATGGGTATCACAACTCCCACAAGATAAGTCATTCAAGTCAAAAATTATGCAGCATAACGTTACGCATCCCAAAAAGAGATCCATCCTCCTCCTCCTCCTCCCTCCTTTATATAGAATTTCTAAGTGATTTCTTTCCCAAATTCCCATTTAATTTATTGTTCAATAATTTAATTCAGAAAAATCCTCCCTCATACACATGTCACCCATCCCCTTAGTTGCACCATAATTTAATTTCGTTAATTATTTAATTACTCCTATTTCCCTCACCCACCTAAAAGCATTCCTAGAATCGCTCCTAGTTGTCCCCATATTCCTTTACACATTTTAATGACTTACGCCCTTACTAAATTCCTAGTTGAGTTCAATTTAGAAAGTTCTTAAAGGCAAGATTCCTTACTAAGTTAGTCATTTTGCTTTTTCCTTATGTTTCTGTTTTTTCATGTTTCCCCCTTTTTCCCTTAGTTTCCTAATTCTTTTAAGTTTCCCTCTTTTTCCCTTTTTATTTAAAAATCAAATTAGCAAGTGTAGAAAATTACTTTTTTCCCCTTTTTTTTTTTAATTAATAAATTTTAATTAGCATAAGTAGCAAAACAATCATTTCCCCTTTTTAAATTTAATCCCCCAAAGTAATTTGATTTAATAAATTAATTGAATTTCTCACCCCCCTCTCAGCACATGTTTAATGATAATTATTATTGTTATATTTGTTTTTACCACAAGTATCACTTAGACCTAGATTTTATTTTCCTAGGTTGGGTGACATTTTTAATAGGGAGATTGTTTTTAAATCTTTCTTATCACATCATTGTTCTAATGCCATCTGGGTTTATGCACTTATTAGTTAACAACGCGACGTTCCCTTTTGGATGCACTATGTGCTCCAAGGGTGCCACTCACCTCTTTCCATTTTTCCTGCGCAACGTTCCCTTCAGGACGCACTACATGCTCCAAGGGTGCCACCTGCCTCTTTCTTTTTATCTTGTGTGACATGCCTTTAGGATGCACTACGTGCTCCAAGGGTTCCACTCACCTCTTGATTGACTTGGTAGACATAAAAAAACCCTAGATTCAATACTCCGCTAGGTGATCTTGTGGGAGACTAAGGGCCTCTAAGGAATAAGGCCCCTCCCTTATTGTGCACCCTCTAGAATCATCGTGGGCGACTGTCGCAGTCTACCCCCATGGCATCGTGGCTCTTCTCGAACTAGGTAATCGTTAACCTACATTTTGAGCCACAACAGGTGTGTTAGTAGGTTGTGGCAGGGTTGTTGTCCACACCTCTCCCTCAACATCTCTGGTTGTCATGCGTGACCCCTCGACTCCACATGCGAGTCTAGTTGGAAAGCTATCGTTAGCCTGCATCATCAACGAATCATGTCAGAAATAAAATCAATCATTATAACATATAATCAAATGTGCATATGACATATCAACAATCATCAAAACCCAATAGTCCACTCCCTGACTCGATCCAGAGTCCAAGGGTTTTCATCGATGCCTCTGCATCCTCGAGGTCCAAAGTCCTGCACACTCAGGAGAACCTAGTCAATAGCACCTGTCTATGTCAACACACAAAATAACATATCCATAATGCCTCATAATCATAATCAAACGGCCAATAGTATAATAATTTGGATCACTTGCAAGTAAGTTTTCTCAAAGAATAAGTTCACTCAGTGCGTGCAAGAGAAGGATGTTACACTTAGCGCAGTAGAGAAATCTGTAGAAGAGATCTTGATCGACCTGATGGATGAGAAATTCATGTCTGTAGGTATACAGTCATCGTCGATGGGTGGATTGCAAGAATCCCCCTCGACTGGATTTCATTCTAGCCATACCGTGACTGAGAAAAGATGCAAGGACCACAACGATCTGGAAAACCCGAAGAAGATCATATCGGTCTTGCCCAACTACATCCCACCTTTGGCTGGCATGGTTAGTGGTGACAGCTTCCTGCGTGATTTTGAGTACACGCTCATCACTTCGTACCTCCCTAAGGGGATACGCACAGTTGGACCACAGTTGGGACTGATCCCATCTCTCAAGATCAGTGATTTTAACCTGGGAGATCAAAAAAACTATGTAATGCTTGCACCACATGGGTACCTGACGAAGATGACTGTGAAGAAGCCCAATATAGTTCCCCAATCATGGATTAAAGAGATCATGCGGTCGATGATATTAAATGTGATGAATATACCCCACTTCAGTAGACATCAGGATGTTAATGCATGCATTAAACTCCTCCTGTTGTGCTACCATGGAGGTTATCTTTGGTTGCATAGTTGCATCACTATGGATCTGGCATTGATCCACCTCATTACTAGACTAAGCATGCAGGGAATAGACCCTCAGTAATTCTATCTAGGAAATACATGAGATCGCTCCTTGGCGCAGCGAATAAAGGAAGCCTACGGTGATGTAGAAAATGGAAAGTGAGGCTACAAGGTAGCCTCCATCTAGGATGGAACAATGCGCCTAGCTTATCAGTTGATCGCTAGAAATATTGTCAGAAAGAACTGATTGACACAAGTCACAGGGTTCATAGTCAACCTCGCAAGGAAGTGTGTCAAAGGGATGCAGATGAACTAGGCAAGCTACCTCGTCAACGAGTTGGAGAAGGACTGTCGTGAAGTGTAGGACAAAGGCTACGAGTTTCACTTCAGCTAGTTGTTGATTTTAATCGCATTTGTTGATTGGGATATGCCGGAGGGAGCAACATTCCTGGAAGTCAATCGATTAGAACCATTGGCCATGACGTTCACCACCTTGTGGTATACAAGAGATATGGTGAAGAAGTGGCAATCAAATGTGGTGTTCCATGCTTACTACCTACAGCTCAAGCACACCATTGAATCATTCCCCCGAATGACCCCAAACACCTTACATGCGTACAGGCCGCTAGAAAAGTTTCGCGCAGACTGCCACTTCATCTACATCACTGCATGTAGGGAAGAAAGTAAAGAGGAGCCGTAGTCATACTACAAATTGACTGATGAATACATGGAGGAGATAACTAAGGAATGGCCAACCAAATTCCTTGTACCAGTCAGAGATGCAGAACTCTTCGACCCCATTATCATCGAAAGTCCTTTGGTCAACCGGACTAAGTATGATGGACCAAGCAGCACAAATAAAAAGAAGAAAAAGGAGGAAGTGCAGGACATAGACAGTGAGGATAAGGATAGCACATCAAAGGAAACTGCACTTGACTCACCTGCAGGAGGAGGAGGCGATGAAGTAAACCAAGACAAGGAAGGGGAAGAAGACAAGTAGGACAAAGGTGAAGCTACACCACCGAAGGATCTCCTTACAGAGGCCGAGATGTCAAAGAAAAGGA
>JASDQU010185920.1:3532-17229 GCA_032191745.1 Picea mariana | reverse complement strand
GTGAAGCAAGACACAAATTTGAGGCTACCCATGTTCCATGGGATGGATAAAGACGATGCAAAGGAAAGCAACCCAACAAAACATTTTTCCTACCCCTTGCCCAGACCCCTGCCCAAATATTCCCAGGGGTATCTTCATCCTCCTATTGTTTCCTGAGTACTTCTTTGGACTGATCGAGCCCTTTATGGGCACTATCCAACTATTTAAACATGTTTCTTGATATACCTACCCATCAGACGGGTCTATTTCCCATTGCCTCAATAAGTTTAGGACTTCCCAACTGTTTTCTGAACATTTATGGGCACTCTTCCCACTACCCGGACCTCCCTAGGATAACTTGAGCTATCTGACCCCTCCCGGGTTTTCCCTATGACCCTCTATGGATATCTACGGCCTACATTTCTTAGTTATGTTGGTTTTTTTCTTCTTGGCCTAGAAATCATCAGCACTTGACCACCCAGTGACCCCTTTCTGCTCTCTTATTTTAGTAGTTGGTGGATGCCTTTGGCTATCTGTAGGTCGCGATCTATTTATCCTCCATGACTAGTCTAATTTGGAAGTTGGCCCATCAAATCCAACCTCCGCCACTTGTTGGTGACTTTTTTGTAGTTGTTGACTCATTTTTAGTTCTTGTGGTGGCTGGTGGGATGGCAGATGCAAAAACCCCTTTCTTCTCTGGGCATCCTCAACCTCTTCTGTAGTTGCTGCTATTACCTCCACCCTTAGCTGCATTCATTGGTAGACCAATTTTTTTTTTTTCTCTTGGCTTCTATGGAAACAACCTGACCACCTCACATCCAGTGGATCTGATATTTTCTAGTTGCATTCAACAATGAGCTACTCCATCTCATGTGGCTCCATGTCTTTGATCCCGTGGGTTCAATTACAAGTTCTATGGCAGCTAATTTATGTGCCCTTCACATTGTCCACCAATCATTCACGTGGATGGTATCTCAGATTGATGGCTATTCTAATTTTGATGACTGTGGTTTTTGACCACTCATACCATGACTCTCTTCATCTAGTCATCATTCAACTCTACCACACTTATGTATGTTGATACTCACACAGACCAACTCAACCACAACCTTTCGAATCCTTTAGTGTTCATAATTTTCCAGCTGTCATCTCCACTGGCTCGATCTACCTTTTTCATCACACGTCACACCTATGCATCTTTATTGCATCTGCAATTCCCACAATCTATAGTTTGTCCATGATCTCCTATAACACAACCCACAATGCATCTCCTTGTGCGACTAGCAACTCTGCAAATATATGAATTTCTCATCCATCTCCAGAGTCATCTCTATAGACATACAATGGTGGTAATACGTACGTTATCCTTTTTAAAAAAAATTATCCAACGGCTAAGTCTGCAAAACAATTTCCTATAAAAAAAAATTATTGTTGCTACAAATTGATCTTATTGGGAGTTGAGATGGTCGTTTTATCCAAAATTTGTACCTAATGGAAATCCACTACCATCCCACTTAAGGATCTATTGAGAAGTTGTTAAACCATGTCACAAAACTTACAGGTAGCACTGAACATTTCGGTAACAATATCCCCCTCAGCATGACCTGAGGGAGTTTCAAACTTGTGACCCTGCTTTAATACCACTTATTGGGAGTTGAGTTGGTCATTAGATCCAAAGGGCACACCGGATGGAAATATGATACCATCCCAATTAATTATCTTCCAAGAGACTGTTAAGCCATGTTTTGAAACTTACGAGGAGTGTTGAACATTTTACCAACATTTGGAAGTTAGGATGGGAGGGAAACAATATCTTCGGCACAAACATATCGTTTGCAAAGATATATCTTTGGAGTAGACATATGGTCTTCACATATATATCTTTCGAACGTCCACACATGCATATGCCCTACACAATGAACACTTAGTCTAATTTGAACCCTTGGGTGGATGATTCATATCATTATTCTCTCACAGTCCCACACTTTGTAACTCCATGCTTATAATAGTTCCATGGCACAGATTCTAACCAATGATATAATTTTTATAGTAAATAATTGATTTATGGAAATTTCATTTTCTATGCTTCTTCCACTAATTATAAAATGTCAACAATTTTTTTTTATCCATATGTTTAACTTTAAAAATATATCATTTTCCTTGATGTTGGCATTGAATGTCAGCCCATGAACCTATAAAAATTGATAATCAAGAAAGATCAAATTAGAAAATATTGTTAAAAAAATATATATATTCCACACATATATGTCTTCGACATAGACATATCACCATTACAAACATTTCTTTCGGATTTCTGCATAGGGTTATGCCTTGCAAAGCCAAGACTTAGTCTAATTTGAACCCTTGTGCGGATACTACGACACTCAGACACTTCGCAACTTCGTAGTCCCAATAGTTCTATAGCATGGATTCTAACTAGGGATGTAATTTGCATGATAATTGATTGATTTATGTCAATTTCATTTTGTAAGTTTCCACCACTAATTCTCGATACTTAGTCGTTTTTTTTTTATACAATAATGTTTATTATAAAAAAATAAGTATATAAGGTGAAAAAAATGCTTTTATGGATGTATAGCTTTAAAAAATGCAACTTTCCTTGATGTTGGCATTGAATGTCTCCCTAACAACTTGCGAAAGTTCATAATCAACAAACATTAACTTAAAAAGTGTTGTTAAACATATATATCTTCAACATAGACATATCTTTGACTCACACATATCGTCCACACATATATATCTTCTAGGCATCTGCAAAATCATATGTGTTGCACAACCAACAAAGTCCAATTTGAAACCTTGTGTGGATGATTCATATCGTTCATCCTCCCACACTCCTACACCCCTACTCCATACTTTTGATAGTTCCATAGCACAGATTCTAACTAGAAATGTTTTTTGCATGATAATTGACTTATTTATGGAAATCTCATTTTCTAAGTTTCTTCCACTAATTCTCGATACTTGAATTTATTTAAAGTGACAATGTTTATTACTAAAAATAAGATTATAAAGTGAAAAAAAAATATTCATATATTTAAATTAAAAAACATTTTTGCGTTGAATTTATTTAAGTAACAATGTTTATTATGAAAAACAAGTAAAAACACTTGGTATGGAACTTAGTAAAAGGAAGTATGTGGACGTAAATATGCAGAGGAAACAATGTAACATGTGTCAAGGTGGAGTTGTGGAGGGAACAATGTAAAGTTTGTGGATGTTATTATGTGCGGGAAATAATGTAAAGTGTGTGGAACTTAGGTTTTGCAGAAAGCAAATAATGTAGACTTCCCCGCACAACAAAGTTTCCTTCTCCACAATGTTGAAATTGATAATATGATATCATAAACTGGTTGCCGATGTACCTACTTCTTTAACCAAATCTCATAGAATACCATCTGGAGATGATTGAAGAGATGAAGGACAATTCAAAAGAAGAGAAATCCTAAATATTTGAACTTAAAACAATTAAATCCATAACTTTAAATCCTTATCATGGTCAAAATTCAAACAAAACTTAACAATGGAGTAGGTTTGTTAAGTAAACATAGACAAGGAAATAAAGACTTGAGAAAGGACTTGGCACTATTTTATTGAGATTTTACAATATGATACAAAATTTACTAATCATAGCATAAACATCAAAATATCATTTCACAGAATGAAATTCAATGGATACATATGCACATGTGACAAAACATGATATTTCATTGAAAAATGATAAAGGCTTTGAACTTAAAACAATTAAATCTAGAACCATAAATTTTGATCATGTTCAGAATTTAAAAAAAACAACCTAAAAATGGAGTAGGTTGGTTAAGTAAACATAGACAAGGAAATAAAGTTCTGATAAAGGATCAAGCACTATTTTATTTAGTTTTTACAATATGATACAAAATTTACTAATCATAGCATAGACGTCAAAATATCATTTCTTGGAATGAAATTCAATGGATACATATGCATAGAACAACATATTTCATTGAAAAATGATAAAGAGTGAACACAAACTTGAAAATTCTGTTTGAAAGTAAAAGTATAGAAACTCAGTAGCTATGTATGCCAAAACAATACCTTGGAAAGGTAAACAAATATACAATTTTCTTTTCAATAATCTCTATAAATGCCAAAAATTTTCTTCGACAAGCTCAAAAAATATATAATCATCTTTTAAATAAGGTCTATAAAAAGTGAAATATTTTTTCTAAATGGAATAGGATTGGGGATCCTTCATACCATAAAATAGAAGAAAGACTTGGAACAACAAAATAAAGATAGTTAGAAATGGGTGTTAGGTTTCAACAAAACATAGAACAAGAAATTTTGGTACGTTACCAAGTGAGGAAAGAAAATAAGAGAAAAAGTAGATGCAATACTTTCTTGAGTAATTACCAAGAAGTGTTTTGTTGTTCTAAATTGTTTTTTGTAGCTATTTATCTGGATTTATAAGAGTCATTTCTTCAAACTATTGTTGAACTCTCTTTGGTGGTTATTATGGGTTGACAATCTGTTCCAAGGCATTCTTGACTCAGTGATCAATATACTCTTTGATTGACCAAATGGTTATCTCTTGCTTAAATCGAAGAATGAAAATATCCTCCTCCACTTCTTTGTAATCGAGTTGGACTTGGTCGATGACTAGGAAGTGGTCTTCATTGTCATTAACAAATGTAACAAGCCACTGTTTCAGTTCTTCATCAACAAATTCCCTAAGACAGTCAAATTCATTAGCCATTAATGTTTTCATTGTGGCTAACTCACTATCAAGCTATTCTTTGGTGATCATGGTTGAATTCCAAAAACAAATTGGGCCCTATAGTTCCTTAACAATAGAAAATACTGTTAAAGTAGAATCTCCTCTTCTTCCATTGATCTTTTTGCAAGTAGTCATTGCATCTTACGACACATTGTTTGCACTTCCCAACCTACCTTTATTTGATTTTTTTTCTTTTTTTTAGGGTAGTCCTTTCTAGTTTCTTTGATAGTTAGTCATACTAGTGGCTCATGTGAAAACATTATTCACCTTGTTTTTATAATAAGCTTGATCGTGCTTCAAATCTCTTTTCGAATATTCAATAAAATTTGTAATCCTTTTGAAATATTACATAGACTGGTACTAACCTCCCATGCATGTCTGATTATATCCATTCTTCTATTAATGGTTTCAACAACATAGCCTATGAGTCCATTCAACAATTGAAGTGTTTTTCATATTGGCTTTGAGTTTTTAGGAGTACTTGGAAGATTCTACTATGTCAATAGTATAGGCAATGGATTTTCAAAGAGTAACTTGGGAGTCATTGCCTCCTCAAGCTCACTTATTCTCTTCTTTAATATCATGGTTTGCAAATCCTGGTTAAAAATCGAATCGAAAAGTGCATCTCTTGTGAAATAATGTAGTTTCATGAGGAAATATGCTCCAACTCCTAAGACATCCACAACATCGCCTGATCTATGAACCACCTTTTTGTTTTTTAGACTAACCTTTTCTATGTGTAGTTTCCTTCCACTCTTGTTGTATTGAGTATTGTGCAGCGTCAAGGAGTTCTTCTCAAACAACATCAGTTCTTCTCTTGCAAGTTCCTACATAATTTGTTGGATTTCTGCAATTATCTAGGCTACCAAGTTGGGTATCTATGAACTGTCAATATGCATATCATCAACATCTCCTTGACTTCTTGGGATTCTTGAATCTTGCGAATTTTCTATGTTTGGGCTTTGTTTCCTTTTCATTCTTAGATTGCATGTGTACATTCAAGATTGGCATGGCATGGTTTCTCTCCACCATCACCTCCAACATACACACATCATTACACTCTTCTCTATTTAGATTATGATTTTGTGTTCTTTGTCGAGAAGAGAAGTTCTTATGTGCTTGGTGATTGGAGGAAGACTAGACATTGGTAGTGATTTCCCCCCTTTGTCTTGCTTTGATTTGATTTTTTGTATTTGATCTTATTTATGTCGATAATTCCTCATTGCATCCATTGATATCCTATTTTTCGCATGGAATGTCACCCATTTGCTCATCAAATCTCATGAACATATTATTGTATCTTATGGATTTTAAGTATTGTGAAAACAAACCTTGGGGGTCAAAACCACCTAGAGGTTGTGTTTCTGTTAGATTAAATGCATTAAGTGTTTTTGAGACTTCTTTCAGATGGGCCATATTCCTGACCATTGTGTTACCAACTTGAAAAGGAAATGTAATGGATTTTCTTTTTCTTTTTCTTGTCAAATGTAATGCACTAGGTTCTATATTTTCGACAAACTTCCATGACAAAATATCTATTGTAGACAAACATAGGGAGTAGAAGGGGATTTTCTTGGAAAACATACAACTAGATGTACGTATGGTTTTTATCTTGAATGAAAATCCCCTTTCCTTTGAGAAATTCCTCAGCCTCCTTAGTTATTTTCCTAGGATCTACCCTAACCAACATGTGTTTGAACTGTCTAAAAACATTATCTTGAACAATGTAAAAAATGAATCGTGCTTTATGTTTGGATAGAACATGGTGCTAGAATTGGACTGGTTCATTCTTTATATTTATATTCACTTTAACAAGGAGACTATGAAATACATTGCAACAAAAAATTGTAAACACTAGATATACGACCATGTAAAAACTTTGAGATCTTAAGTAATTGATCAACTAAAATAAAATTCATATGATATCATTTATGCCCAGTCAAACATGGAATCCCTTCAGAAGGTAAAGTACAATGCATAAAAATTTGAACAGGGTATGTGTGAAGTTGACTCCCGCACAACTGCGCATGCGAACAACCATGAAAAGTCTCGATATGGATCTTGTAGGAACATTATGTCAATTTTTGAAAGGTCAGTTGACATGTTTGTAGACAATAGAATAAATTATCTTAATATATTGGAACTACCTACCTAAGATGTTAGGAACATGTTCACTTCCACAACCTTGATAGTTTTATTTGCAATAGGAAGATGAAGCATTTTGTTGAACACCTTGAGAGTAAGCACCACTGGATTATTTCATTTTGTTGTGACCTTAATCATTCGTGTCTTGGAATCTAACATTCAATCACACTAGGATACGAGTTCCTTGTAGTTGAAAACCTCAGATACACATCCAACACTAACAAGAACTGTGGTCCAGATTTTGTATGTTTTCTTTTCTATTTCACTCTTGTTCAAGAACCACTTGTAGGAGGTAGACCCATGGAAATTTGTGTTCTCTATGGCTAGTGAATTGAAAATATCACTACAAAAGGGTTGGGTTCTTCCTATATTTTCCATATTATTTTTTTTTTAATTGACTTGGCATAGGTAGAGTTTATGACTAATAGATTACATAGGTCCATTTTCTTTAAATCCAACTCCATGAAACATATTTACTAGGATTTCCTTTCGACACATATGAAATATCTTTGGCAAAAACATAATCATAATTAGAAACCATTAAGCAACTCATAGAACATCAAAACATTTACTTTGAATTATTTTTTATCACTACTCTTTTTTCATAAGTCGTACCAAATCAACCTGTGATCAAAGCATTGGTTTTAGTGAAAATTACATGACTTGTGAGAATCGATGTTGCAAAAGTATTGTATGTGCAAATGGAATGAACTATAGAACATATGTGTGTGCCATATGTAGAAGTAATATAGTAGCAAAAGAATTGGAACAAGGTGGAAAATTGCTAAGTAAAGAGGCCTTTGATGACAAGTTTTTTGGGATGTGGTTACATATTGAGTTATTACATGGTCTACATGGAGGATGTCTACATATTGAATACCAATCATCAATTTATAGTCCTTTTCACCAAACAATTTGTACAAAGTTAATGTCCATGTCATATTCTTTAAGTTTAGCAAGCAGGTTTGTCCATCGAAATTATGTACATTGTATTTTCTATATGTTTGTTTCTTTAAATTTACTTTGATATATGTGAACATTATGAATAGTACATTATGAAGGTCCAATCACTTTAAGGTCAAGTTCATAACACATATTTACTGAAATTTCCTTTTTACACCTTAGTTACCAATACATGAAAGTATTAATAGAAGGAATTGAACAACTCATAGATATCCAAAACATTTACTTCGCACAACTACTAAATAGCCTCCATGTTTTCACAAATTTGAGAAAATATGTGTGCCATAAATGACTCAATTATCATGTAAATTAGGTTTGTTATCATAATCCCCGATGTCAAATGATTGCAAATGAGAAAGTGTGAAATCCTCAGACTATGCCATAGCCTCTCTCCTCCTAACTTCCATGCTTTTGCAAATGAAATATAAAATTATTGTGGCAATCGAATGTGTTTCAGAAATTTTGTTATCAAAATCCATTTTCAATGTAGTGATTATTAACGATTTGTGCAGTGATTTGTGTTAGTTGTATATGTGGTGCTTAGCTAGCCATATCTTCTGCATGCATGCACTTCATCAGTGATATTTATAGTTTTAATACCAATTATCGATTCACAATCATCATCATTTAATGGTTTGGAAAAAGTAGATGTCCATGTCATATTGTTGAAATCTGGGAAGAGAGATTACCTATGGATGTTCTTCAAATAATCTCTAAAGCAATATTTTTCATGGACAATGTGGTAAATATGTTATGTAGACAAAACTAGTGGTTTCCTTTCTTATCTATTGTACCTCTACTTTTTTTCAATGGACTATGCTATATATGAAACCTATGAATAGTAAATTACTGAGGTCAAATTACTTTACTCCAAACTACATCAGGCCTATTTACTAAAATTTCCTTTCCACACCTAAATTAGATATGGAATATGGGGAACGATAAATAGAAATTGTTAACTAGTCAATAGGAAA
Organism: Picea mariana; assembly: GCA_032191745.1. NCBI lineage: Eukaryota > Viridiplantae > Streptophyta > Pinopsida > Pinales > Pinaceae > Picea > Picea mariana. The sequence goes on along the minus strand of JASDQU010185920.1, from coordinate 8,391 downwards.
TCCCGACATTCACTTGGCACTAGTCCTGAATAAGCTCTATTTCCTAGAAAATCTGAGAAAATCAACCTACAATAAATCAATCACTTATCATACAAATTAGGTGGATAAAGTCACACACAAAACTTTTGAAAATGAAAAGAGAGGAAGTATAGGATTGTGACACGATCAATGGTATAAATAGTTTGCACAAGGCTTTAAAATAGAATTAAAACAAGAAGAGATTGTGTGGAGCATACACCAGTGAAAAGTTTTGATGTACCAAAGATATATGTAGGAGGAATGTGGAGATATGGTCATAGCAAGGGGCTTCATACAACCTCAAAAATGGATAATTAAAAAGGCTTTTGACTAAGGAATTTTGAAAATATATTAGGTTGACAAAATAATTTGACACAAGATTTTCATTTAGAATTTTGTGTTGTAATAATGTGTACATGAGATAGTATGACCAAAAAGATTCCTTTCTTTCGAAAATATCCAAATTAGATGAACATTTAATCACAATTTTCCATGTTTCACTTAGGATTTTAAAATGACCATATCTTTGTAGCACGCATATTCATATCTTCATCACTAGTGTTTCCCGTATATATGTCTCACGAACTCGCAAGAGTCTAGTATATTTCCAACCTCTATGCGCAGAATGGGAATATGCATGCTTATGGACTTCTACAGTTCATACAGCTATATCTTCATCCCTCCCACATTCCGTAGACATGTATCCCCATAAAGAGGAGACTTATTATATTTTCAAGAACTACGTGAAGAAATCAAACAACTCACTAGATTACAATCCTGCACTCCCACACTTCTGCACTTCTAATAATTGATATAGTTACAAAATGACATCTATTTTTAATCCATTGAACTCAATAAAAGTTGAATTTTAATTGATTACCAATATATGTAAATTTAGGATTCATCATAATGTGGACCAAGAAAATTTATTATAGTTGCTAGTCATTTTCAATTCTATTCGACTGGTCATTACATACAAGTTACTAGAGTTACACATTGCAATATAAATTGTCTAGTTTGAAATCCTGGGAGGGACACTGTGTTAACTTTTTTTCTTTGCAAATTCAAGAAACTAATAACCTGGAAAAGAAATCAAATATGACAATTATCTTATTACAAGTTCAATGGTTTATAGTGCATTCTAACAATAGAAGAAAACTATTGATCGAAGTCCATGGTAAAAAAAATTAGAAAAAAAAATGTTTTCTTCAGAAAGGACTAGGGAAAATCATATTGCAGACTTGTGTAGTTTTGTGAAATTTGCAATCATTGAATTGAAGAGGGAAACTTGTGCACAATTTATGCCATATATAAATTTTAGTCAAAACCTCCACAATTAACTAAGTTTTATGTTTCCTATTTAAATTCCATATGAGTATGAACATATTCCAAACAAGTAACTTGTCCTTTGCAACTTTGTGCAGCCATATGTACCCAATACACTCTAGAGTAAGAGAAATTTCTTACTTAATGCAACAATAAAACATGGTGGCTTTTATTGAATTTTATTTGCATTTGGTTCTATATAGGGCAATTAGAATATTAATTTTAGTGTTTATTTATGAGACATTTATCATAGAAACTACATAAATAGAAATATAACAACTCGCTTAAATCAATAGAAAGTACATTGATCATTCCATGCTAGGCCATAATTGATAAACAAGCATTAAAATTCCTAAGTTCATTTTTATCCAAAATATTTCTTACATGTTCTATCCTTGGACTAGATGCAAATGTAAAAAAATATATTCAAACAATAAGGGTAATAAACAAATGCACATCAATTTCTTAAAACAAAACATATGTAGTTGTGATTTAGTGTCCGACGATAGTGCAAAAATGTTTGTAGAAATAATTTCTAAAAATGTTAGCAGAGATGCATATCGCATTTGCAAACAACATCAATTTTGTTAAATATATCAAGGTTTTCCTATGAACTCCATGCCAATGAAAAATTCCATAAGCATCAAATAGAAAAAAAATTCTCTGATTACAATCTAGCTCTAGTAACAATATATCAATGTTGCAATGTAACGTGACCAATAATATATAAACATATAGTTCAATGTTCATTAAAATTTTGACATAATTGAATTGAAAAAATGAAACACAATGACATTGCAATGCTAACAATGCCTAGTGCCAAGATAGTCTAACAATGCTACAATGCTATGCTAACAATGCAATGCTAACAATGCCTAGTGCCAAGATAGGATAACACTAAGATAGTCAGTAGGAAGGATTGGGAAGCCTCTCTGTTTATAAATATATGTAACCGATGCCCAAATGAGGCTGTTGAATGTTATTGTTATCACTACTATCCATTGTAGAGATTTGTAGAGAACTGTATGATTCCATGTACATATTTTACTAAAGGAATACAAGCAAAGAGGTTTGATTCCAAATGTATGTTGTTGTATTCATCTGAGTTAATTGAGTACATATGATGTTTCTTTCTATTTTATGTGTTCTATGTGTCTGAGTATTTATTTAACATATAGATGTGTGAATTGTTAATGTTGTTATACATTTCAAGTGTTTCTCTTCTGATAATTCTGGTGCAAGGAGTGCATATTTCCCATAAGGAGTGTGAAGGCCGAGTCAAGATTGAATCAGAAGATCAGAAGAGGTAGCATGAAAATTTGCATAGGAAGTGCAAGGAGTGCACATTCTCTTGGTGGAGAGAAAAGTTTGAAGAAGACTCATGCAAGTTGTGCGTTGGGACAACACTTAGTCGAAGTGTTGAATAAATATCAAAGGGGACGAGCACAAGGAATGCGTAGGGATATTTTTTTGAAAAATTCTCTAAGTCCAAAATCTTTGAAAGTTCAAAGGAAACAAGGAGTGCACTAGAGGTATGAGATACCTCAAAGAGAAAATATCGGGAAGGATAATGGTCAAAATCCTTAAGGGGAGGAATCTTTATTCATTTTAAAGGTCGAACGAATGAGATCCATGTGGGAGGATCCATGATCAGTCGTCACTCTAAGATATAGAGAAGTTGCGCAAGGGTTAACCTATGAAGTCCTTTGGACTTCTCTTATTCGAGATATTTGGAGTATGATCTTTGAGGAATTAGGATCCCCGAAGGCATGAAGGCCGGAGCTAATCATGGTTGTCCAATTCCTAGAGATATGTGTCAGTAGATCATCAAATTCGAAAGAACAAAAGTATGAGAGAATAGAGGGAAGAAGTGTTTGATCCCTCAAGGGCCATTCTGAGTCATCCATCAGAGGAGGACATGTGAAAGTAGATCTGGAGGTCTGAAGAGCTAGCACTCTAGAGAACAAGAGTGAAATATCTCTTGGAAGAAAGGACTTTCGAAGTCCTGAACCATGGGATTCATCTTAGCCATTGATATGAAGAAGGACATATGGAGGAAGGAGAGGTCCTTATACATTTCGCATATTCGAGAGATACAAGGGTTTGCACTATGCATATGCTCAGACACCTAAATCTCGAAATATATCTGGTCCATCCATTTGACAAAGTGTGGTGGCCATTGATTTGAGTCCTTTGTGAATCCGCTAGTTTGATGCTCCAGAGGACTGCTAGAGTTAGACATCCAGAACTCCTGAAGCATGTAGTCTAGTAGTGAATTGTAATCGTCAGTCCGCAGGAAGGCGTGGACCATTGATTTCTCATTGTGTTATTTCGTTGGTCCGACACTCCGCCATAACTGTGGAGTGGAAATTCAAAACCCCCAAAGCCCGAAGCCACGAAGTGAACTACCAGTTGTCGATATGGTGGTAGAGTAAGAGTCATCCGATCTTGTTTGGAGTTCAAACCTTTGCGATCATGCTATGTCGGAATGGGAAGACGTTCCTAAGATGAATTCACGAAGTAAATTCCTGCTATAGATTGGAGAAGACACTATGGGTTGTCGATCCCTCATGTGGTTCAGTGCTCTGTTAATTATGTGATTCAGAAGGATTGGAGTCCTACTCTATGGAGGCTCTCTAAGATGGATAGCTCTGAAGTCCCAAATTCTTCGAAGACTTGAGGTTTGGCCCACGGTTTCTAGGAGGGTTTTTTGAGTGCTTGGGGACTCCCGAGAAGCATATTTTCGCATCCAAGAAGGAGAATTTAGGACCTGTGTAGTGGATTTGAGGGCTAAGAAAGAGCCTGTGAGTTGTTTGAGCTCCTGAAGATGATCGATCCTATACTGGGAGGTCGTGAAGGCCCTAGGAGTGGGTGGGTGTCTGCATTAAGTGGTATCAGAGCCCAAATTAAGTTCTGTGTGAAAGAAAATTCAGAACCATGCCACCCAAAAGACGTGAGGAAAGACCTGTAGCAAATCCAACCATGGAACCAAAAATGAGGCAAATCTATGTGAGATTGGATGTCATGGATACAACGTAGAGAAGAGAACCTGATGTTGAACAGAACCTGATGTTGTTGACATCAATGAATCTGAGAGTGAAGAAATGGAAGTAGAAGGAGTTGCAGGGGAAGATGTTGCAGAAGAACGATTGTTGAGAGATGTTGTAAAAATTGGGGCCAGAGAAAAAATAGAAGTCCCGATGTATGAAGGATACTTGGATGTTGAAGAGATGCTAGATTGGATAAGGGATTTATACAAGTGCTTATGTTATGAGGATATCAATGATGAAAATAAGGTGAAGCTTGATGTTACCAGACTAAAGGGATATGCAACACTATGGTGGGATGAATTGAAAGATGACACAATACACAAAGGTAAGAAAAAAAATAAAAAATTGGGATAGGATGGTAGCTAAATTAAAAGATAAGTTCATACCCAAAGACTATCAGATCAATCTATTTAGGATATTGTAGAACTTGAGACAGAAAGGCTTGTCAGTGAAAGAATACACTGA
>JASDQU010185919.1:0-20669 GCA_032191745.1 Picea mariana | reverse complement strand
CACAACTTCTTGTTGCAACTAACTTTTCTATAATTAGTCAATTCATAACTTGTTTTCCCTTAACTAACTTCTCATTGCAACCACTTTATTATTTAATTTGTTTCTTGGCTATACCCATTATTAACTCCTAGCTACCATCAATTTGACTAATACACTTCTTCTAGGAGATTCTAGAATAATTGACTTCTTTGACCTTCAAGGGGCTTCTAGATAACTCATGAGGGTTCTCCAACTTCATATGGCCATAACTTTCTAACTGTGAGGAGTTATGTGACGTTCCACATATCACTAAAAATGGAATGACATGTACTATTCATATAGAATAGTATTACCTACATATATATTAAACTTCATACCATTATACATCAATCAAACTGAAGTCCCTTGATCATAATGTTGGGGCTACCTGAGTTTTCTACCAGACCTGCTTCAAGGGTTTCCATCAATGAAAACCAACCAAATTAATCAATAGACTATACTTGTATGGTCAAGTATTTTAGTTATTAAAAGAAAGCATAAAATTAAAGATGCAAGAAAAGGGTTCCATGTTGTTGAGATGGATAGGCTAGATAAGCATTTCGTTTATGGATCATATGGTATCAAAGAAGAATTTTGAATGCATTTAGTGAGATCTGTATGGTAAGTACTGTTGAGATCAATTCTCGCTTCCGAAAATTTCCCTCCCCTTTTATAATCTCCCAACTTCTTTTGTCCATTTATTTTCCATCTTCTATACTTACCCAAATTCCCCTTTTATTTTCTCCTTTCTATTCTCTCTTTCTAATTACTGTACTTAGTCACTTTTTCAAAAATAACGGGTTTGCGGGTTGGAAAACTTCCGGGTTATCACTTTCTATTCCTATTCCCATATCATGAGTCCGACCGATCGTCGTATCATCCTATACTCAACCATTTCTTCAGTCATGGTTTCCTAGGTTGGTAGGTTTCAAACTTTCATATCCCATGTTCCGTGATATACATTTTGCACCCAAACGATCCACGATCTACATGTTGACCATCTTACTCGCTAATCTCCTAAGTATCTCATTTCTCCTATATTGAGTTCGATTGACTGCATTAGAACACTTAGCCAATTTTCAACCTTTCACAACCGTAGGATCATGGGTTCTCGGGTTGGCAGGTTCACAAAAATCCCAAATCCTAATTGCTCTCGTCCATCCGTGCTATCTTCATTCTTTTCCCAATATGCATTTAGTATGGTTGAATGTGGATAACTCATCATGAAGGTTTCGCAAAGATCGTCATTAATAAGCGAAAGGCTCCGGGAGATTTCTTATTAAACCACATTAAATCAAAATTTGTGGAAAATTATATTATATCTCTCAAGTGCTCGTTTCAAATATTATCTGGATTAAAAGAACGCTCTCGTCAACTTATGGAAGCAACAAATCGACAACAATTCTGTAGAGATACTTTGAAATTTTTTGGATGTGAGGACCAAAAATTTCAGTGGTCTAGCGCTTATTCTTACTATTCATCCCCTTCTGCTAAGAAGGAAGTAATTTGGATGTCTGGAATTGCTTGTGTAGGTTGTGTTCCTGAGGTTTTTGACTACAAGGAACTAGTTTCCTGGTGCGTTAAGAAATATATTCCAAGTCAATGGATTATTCAACTTCAAGACCATTCTCCTATCTCTTTTTCACCTCAAGTGTTCCGTAAAATGATAAAACTCCCAAAGCCAACACTCACCTTCAAAGGTGAAGATTGTAGGGACTTCTTGAAAAATCATGACAACGGCTTGGATATCTTGCCTGAATTCTTGGAGAATCCCGTGACCATCCCTAAAGATATTACCAGATTAAAGGTCAACTCTTTCAAAAACCCCTTTCGGGAAATTTCTTGGTTATTCACCAGAGTGACCGACCAAGAAAATACCACCAATATTTCTTGTAAGATTCTTTATATCCTATATTTCACTATAAAGGAGAAAGACATTTTCGATTGGGGAAAACTAATTTCCATTTTAATCTCTTCCCAATTTTCACAATACAAAAAGATAAGAAATTCTTTATGGCCTCTTATTTGGTATTTGTGATAGGACATTGCTGTGAATTTCCTAAATTGTCTATCTGCAAGAAGGTGAATTGTGAATTTGACCCAGTGACCTTTTGGTACCAAGCGTTGTGGAGGAACAAAGCTTCCCTGCATTTTTATGAATTTTTCAACAACTTTGTCTTGGTTTTTAAAGAATTAATGTTTGGAAAATATACCCCAAGAATATCCGCTCAGGCAAGTAAATTCATGTATAAAATGGGGACCTTGGAGAAAATGGAGAATTACAATGTTATTAGGATTTTCCGTTCTAAGGAAAATCCCTTCTTTCTTCCATGCCATATATCCAAAAGAATGTTTATTATAGAAGTTGCAAGGAAATATAATTTCTGGCTACACTTTTTTCATGAGAAATGAAAAAAATAAATTTATACCCTTGCCTTGGAAAATTGGGGACTTTGTATTGAGAAATATGAAAAAAATAGATGAATTTTCAAGCCACTTCCACAATATGAATCTCAAGTATGATGAAAGGATAAAATGGTTTGAACCTAATAGAATTTTTGTGGAACATATGCTAACAATGGTTTTTAGCAATTCAATTATCCGCACTGTTCTAGGAGAATAATAAGATAGTTACTTGGGAACTCCTATTCGAACTACTAGCGACATGGAGACGGTACTTAGTACAAATGAATTTTACAAACATAAAGGAAAGGGTCCCAGCAAGAAGAGTGCCCAGACCCCAAATGTTACTCCCAAGACTACAACATCTCAAAGCAGTGCTCTGGTGGCCCACCCATCTAGAAAAGTGATCAACAGTAGTTCAAGCAGAGGAGGAGACAAGAACCCCCCTCCAAGAAAAGTTGAAATCTCACATAAAATTCCTCCAAGGAAGAAGAGGAAGAATATTGTACAAGAGGAAGAAGTGAATCATGTCGAAAGTGACATAAACAACTTCTCCCTCAAACATATGGACCTCGAGGCTCACAACGAGAAAATGTATCCTAACATTGATCATCCAGGAGGCACACCCCACTAGAATCCATCATTGGAAATTGTTGAGAATGAGACCTTTAATGAAGAACAATCATTTGTATTGCAGACCACTGTCTTTGACAATGAATATAATGAATTAATTATTGAGAAGAATCATGTAAAGAATAAAAAATGGAAATTGCATTCAGAGGTTAACCTAAGAAATATGTGGCCTTCCTAGATTTCCAAAATCCATAGAGAAACTGACGATGCATTGGACGATTCCATTGGTGGTCTCGAAGCAAAAAATATAAAGTTAAAGGAAAGGATTAAGGAACTAGAAGAGACATTGACGCCTCTTCCACTTCTTTCCATCCCTTCAGAAATTATCGAACCCACCAAATGTGCTGCTAAATTAAAAGGATCCTCAAGCTTACTTACATAAGGCAGAATTTATGTGGAGAATAATATCAAGAAAAGAATGAAATTGATCACACAAGCTTGGGAAATTTAAAAGAACATGATTTATCTTGGATCAAGGGCGCATGCCTTCCATGAGTATTTTCAATCTGACTTAAAAAAGGAAGAAGGTTTTTACCTTGATGTCATGGTACCCTTTTGTGTTAAAGTTTCCAACATGTCAGAGCTAAGGATAAGGGACGAGGACCTTCCCTCTCCAAGTCGGATCAATAAGTTGAATGCGTGTTCGAAGGAAAAGATAAAGAAATTGAATAACATTGTTCAAGCATCTGGCCAAGCCATATCAAGGAGGGAAGAACTATTCAAAAGGATCACAGAGGTGGACCTATCCAGAAGCACTAATGAAGTCCAATATCCAAAGTTGATTCTTAACTTGTTGTTCCTAACAAAACAATAGTTCGATAAGAAAGTTGATATTTTTAAAGGATTGTCAATTGAAATATTCTATGGTATAATTGAATATGATGAGGATGCCATAGATAACTGGCTAGTGGATTACTTCATAAAAAATTAGGACATTGAAGAATCATTACATGAAATTTCCCTTGATCTAAAAGACTTGAAGGTGAGTTTTTAAACATCAAAATATGACATGAAATCAACATGGCACCAATGAAAAGTTACATCGAAGAATGGTTCAAGAAAGATATTGATAAACTAACCAATGAAGGGCAAGAAGAAGTTGAGATGATTCCTGTAACCATTGATAAAAATGATAAAAGGACATCAGTAAGAAAATGAAAAGAGACAAGACACCATCATAGTAAGTTTATGTTGATCACATCATTATTTTTCTTTATCAAGTCCTTCATCCAGTTATTCCACCTCTTTCACTAGAAAGGTTTAATCGAGGAATGATACCTCCTTTTTTCTTCATACCATGTCTTGTTGTTCATCTACTGCCTACCATCTTCCTTCTAAAAGATTATTTCTTGTATTTATTTGATTTATGGTCTATGGGAGCCCCAATCCTAGTCTTTAAGACAAACACATTTACAATTTCAAAGAATATGTAACAAACTATATATTTTTTAGAAATTTCGAGAGAGCTACTTTGGGAACAATCTCGACTGTGCTTTATAACCCTGTTTTTAGACTATGAAGTATTTGAGGTTGATCTATCATTATATTTATTTGAATATCCCATGTGTCCACTCTATTAAATTTCTCTTATGCATGCAGATCATCTTCTTTTTATTTTATGTGATCATAAATCTTTATCTTAAACTATGATGGATGTGAGGAAATTTTTCTTATTTTATTTAAATATGTGAAGTGTGTGATTCCTGGTCCTTTCTCATGAAATTTCTTTAAAAAAGAAAACAAAAACATTTCCCTTTTATTTTCTCTCAATTTTCATGTTTCTTTGAATTATTGCGATGAACTTCTGTCAAGTCCCACATTTTGAACATAAAGAAATCCCAATAAAATCTAAAGAGGAGTACCACCTCTATAAAAACGCATGGAGATTTAAATCCTTGTGAGGTTTTTGTTTTGGTCCTAATAGATTCAAGCATCAACATTTTTGGCGACCATATTGGGGGACTGAATTGAAATTTGGAACCTGGTCTAGCGTTTCTAAAAAATATATGACTTTTCCCCAGGTTGATCAACCCCGCTTAGAAATTGGATTGAACAATCAATGAAGCATCTTACATCAGTTATACAATCTGGTAATAAAAACAACCGATACCCGTGAAGATTTAGAAAGGTCCTGACAGATCTTAGTCAAACAAGAAGAAAGAGAAATCCTTCGAAGACATAGGAGAGAGGAATGACAAGACCAAAGAAACCAAAGGCTAGCTAGAGAATTACAAGAACAATGTCGGGATTAAAGTTGGATGAATAAAGGGGAGCTATTACCAGAAGTAAAAGAAATCAACTCTTTATTCTTAGAAGTAAAAATCCTATCCCTAGAATCTCTCTAGACATGGCAGAAAGAAATGAACAACCCCAAGACGAGCATCATGAGGAGAGACAAGGAGGTAGAAGAGATGCTGCAAGAAATCAAGGAAACCAAGGATTTTAAAATCGAAGGAGGGTAAGCGATTCCTCTCTAAATCTTATAGTTGAAAAACAAGATCTCATTGTTCTCCCTAAGGGCAACCTAAAGTAATTTTTTGGATATGGATCAATCGATGCAAAGAAGCATCTGCACCTATTTTTGATGTTTGTGATTTTCACCGTGTTTATTATGACGATGTCATGGTAAGGTTGTTTCTGCAAACCTTATCAGGAAGAGCGTATGCATGGTATACAACATTACCCAACAGATCAATTCACTCATTTAATGACCTCGAAGCTATGTTCCTGACTATGTTTTCCCCTCCAATTTCTTATCATACCCTTGTCACCGATTTCACCCAAATTGGTTTGAGAAAGAATGAAAGGATACAATATTTTAATCTCATGTTCAATAAATCCTTGAGAAGAATTCCAGAAGATAAAATACCAAATGAACCAGTCATTCTCGGTTGTTATAAGAATAAAATTCCCCCGAATGTGAAGTATGCTATCAGAACATCCCAAATGGATAACTTGGAGGAGGCAATGACTAAGCTACTGAGATGGAAGAAATTATGATTAAAACAAGTGTTGAACTCAACATTATACTGGGAAGAATGCAAAGGCAGTTGGGAGGATTAAATATTGATAATCAAGGAGCTTCTAGTTCAAGAAAGAACGAAGAATTCAAGCCTTGATTAGATCAAAACCAAATAGTGGGAGGAGGATTTTTCAAGGGAACCATACCTGATGTAAAGGTTGACCCTATGGCGACATAGGAAAATAAGCAAAGAATCAAAATTGTACAGATGAATAGAACTATCAAGAAAATGCAGAATGAGATAATTAGACTGAGAAGGGGAGATAATTATATGGAAAATCCAAGAATGCCAATACCAGAGCAAAGAAGGAACCCTCCAAAAGAAAATAGAGTGAGGTTTGAGAACACGGATAATCCGAAAATACCAAGGGTTCCCAGACAACGTACTTGTAATTTGGTTGTTATGGATGATGTGTATGACGAGAAATTAATTGAGCAAGAGAATTATTACTCACCTGATGAAAGCTATGAAACTCTGCTGATGGACCGATGCGAGATGTCCATGTATATATTTGAAGAGGGAGACAATGATCCCAACTCGCAATAAAACATTGCCCAAACAAGAGGATTTGTAAATAGACCAAAAAATAAAGGTAATTCTGATAAACAAAAAGAGAAAGAAAAAGAAAAAGAAAAAGAAAAAATAAATGAGAAAGTGACGGATAGCATTGGAAGTAAAAGGCAACACATGACTTCAAACTCCACTCAAATGACATATATTTTCATAGAGGATTTGAGTAAATTAAGGATAACCCTTCCCTTTATGGAAGTGGTGAAGATTCCCCAACAAAGAGAGAACATTTTGAAATTGTTGGATGATCCATCAAAAAGAGAAGAAGTTGTTACCAATCCAAAACAAAGCCCGACCTAGCCAACTACCAAGTTGAGAGGTAAAATTCCTACCTTTTACATTTCTATTGAAAATCATGATGTTTCATTACATAATTGTTTAGTTGACACTGGCACAAAAATAATATCATGCCACTGGCAGTCATGGAAGCATTGGGCATGAGTTGCACCAAGTATTATGAAACTGGTGAAAGAATATATGCATTTTAATCTAGAAAAGTGCCAGCTGATGGAGATATTAATGACTTTTATGCTTGGATTACGACAACCCTCCATATTATTACAGTTTTCAATACTATTTTGGTGGAACTTCCTTCGGCATATGGAGTTGTGATGGGAAGAGATTGGACATATATGATCGGGGGATATATAATGAACGATGGAAGTTGTATGATGTTGCCAGGAAAATAAGGAGCAATGATTAAAGTGCCTGGTAAACCTAGAAAACCCTTATCTTTCAATAATAAGGACAATGAATTCATGGAGGATTATATAGATGTCGGGATTGGAAACTATGCTATCCTAGACATAGAGCATAACCGAATCCTAGAGCAAGTTCAAGACATGGAGAATCAAGAATGTTTGTTTGATGGATACTCGAGGAGGTCATTTGATGGAGCCTATTCAAATTCTGGGAATGTAGTTGGGATTGTTCTTATGATCCCAAATAAGGTTGTGCATCCGCATTCTATTATATTGGAATTTTTGTGCACTAATAACAAGGTAGAATATGAAGCCTTGATTCAGGGGATGATCCTTGCATAAGAAAATAAAATAGAACATCTAATTGTAACTAGCGACTTAAAGTTGGTGATCAATTAGGTTACCTAGAGGTATAAAACAAAAAAGGAAATACTTAATTCATATTTCAAAAGAGTTAATGAATTGATGGAATATTTTAGTTCCTTCAACATTTATTTCATTCTAAGGGACAATAATCACATGGAAAATTCATTAGCCTTGATGGCTTCATTTTCAAACCTAGACGATATCCAAAGAAAAATGTATTTCCAAGTAGAAAGATCTTTTTGACCATCCATGCCCGATAGCATTGAATATTTGCAATTATTTGACAACGATGAACAATTGGGAAATGTTTTTTGGAATGATGATGATGATGAAGATGACCACTTGTCTATTTTCCCCAAATATTGTATATAATATGAATCTCTTTTTATGAAATATGATCATGGTAAGAATCTCCTTGAAGAAGTTTCAGTTTGAAAAGTGCAAGAAACAAGAAAAGTCAATATTGGAACTGTCAGTTCCCCGAAATATGTCAACTTGGGAGTTGATTGCACCACTAAGGAAGTTGATCAATATGTTTCCTTGTTCAAAGAATACACTGATGTGTTTTCTTGGACCTATGATGATTTCAAATCTTACGATAAAAATATATTCCAATGTATCATTCCCTTGAGGGGAGAAGCAAAGCCAGTGAAGAAAAAAATAAGGATTATGAATCCCAAACTGAAACCTCTAGTAAAGATTGAATTGGAGAAAATGAACAAGGAATGAATAATTTATCCAATTAGAGACTCCGACTAGCTCTCAAATCCTATGATTGTAATAAAGCAGAATGGGGAAATCCAGATGTGTGTCGACTTCAGAGACCTTAACAGAGCAAGTAGAAAGGATACTTTCCTTTACCTAATATGGAGTTCCTTCTCCAGCAAGTCACTGGATCAGCCGACATGTCCATGTTGGATGGTTTTTTTGGATTTAACCAAGTCTTGGTGGTTGAGGAAGATAGGTAAAAGAAGACATTTATCACACCTTGGGAGACATATGCATATGCTAGAATTCCCTTTGGTTTGAAGAATGCTAGAGCCACATTATAGAGGGCCACGGATCACACGTTTAGCGGTTTGATAGGAAAATTTATGGAAGACTATCAATATGACTTGACGGTGCATTAAAAAACAAGAGGTGATCATATCCATCATTTGAGAAAAGTTTTTGAAAGGTGCTGACTATATGGTATCTCTCTAAATCCAAAAAAATGCTTGTTCATTGTAACTCAAGGAAAACTAGTTGGCCACACTGTGTGTGAGGAAGGGATTTACATAGATCCATAAAGAGTTAAAGTAATAAATGAGATCAACCCCCTGACATCCAAGAAGGGAGTCCAATCATTTTTCGACAAGATCAATTTTGTGTGAATATTTTTTCCTAACTACGCAAGTATCGTAAAGCCGATCAATTTGTTGCTAAAAATGGAGCAGAGGTTCGAATAGGCAACATATACTCAAGAGGATTTCAATAATATCAAAGGAGAAATCACCACAACTCCAGTCCTCATTTCATCATCTATTCATTCTCTACAGAGACAATTGTTGCATCTGTTCTTACTCAAAAGAATACCAAAGGAGAAGAACTCTCAATAAGTTTAATGAGAAAAAAACTACATTACTATGAGTTGAGGTATTCAGAACTGGAAAAGAAATCCTTGGCTCTTGTAAAAGCAATTGCGCACTTTCAGACGTACATATTGAACTCCCATTTTATTGCCTATGTCTCTTCATCACCAGTGAAGATGCTTCTAAATCATCAATTGAGAGAAGAAAAATGGGCCAACTTGTTGGCAAAGATACAAGAATATGATATCGATATTAAACCTTTAAAAGCTATCAAAGGAAAAGTTTTATGCAAGCTCATCACAAATGGTGATTCTGTGGATGGAATGATTTCAATATTAGTAGAAGAACCATTAGTTGATTCAGATTGGTACGAAGATATTATATTCTACTTAAGGTCCGAGCAATTTCCTCTCACTATGAACTCAAAGGAGTGAAGAAAATTGAAGATGAAGGAAAATCAATATGTGTTGATTGTTGATATATTGTTCAAGAGAAATTATGATGGTATAATACTAAGATGCATTGATGAAAACCAAGCCCAAGAACTGATAATATAATTCCATGAGGGAATATGCGTTGGACACTTTGCACCTACTACCACCTCCCACAATATAATAAGGGTTGGATTCTACTAGCCATCAATATTCAGAGACTTGTATGCCACAATAAGGAAGTGTGTATCGTGCCAATAGTTTTCAGGAAAAATGAAGAATCCGTGATGCATTTACAACCCGTAATTGTAGAACAACCGTTCTCCCAATGGGGAATTGATGTTGTCTGGAAAATTAATTTGAAGTCTAGCAAGGGAAATGTGTACATTCTCACAGTTACATATTATTTCACGAAATGGCCGCAAATGGTGGCATTAAAGAAGGATGATTCTAAAGAGATAATTAAGTTCCTTAAAGATAATATTCCGTCAATATTTGGTGTCCCAGATAAATTTATCATAGATAATGGTTCTATTTTCATCGGGTTAAAGTTAATGGAGTTTTGCGGAGAATATGGAATTATCATGGGTCAATCATCGAATTATTATCCACAAGGTAATGGCCTGGCTGAATCCACAAACAAAACACTTGTGCATATACTGAAGAAAACCATTGACAAGAACCAAATGAATTGGCATCTGAAGCTAATGGATGCATTATGGGCAAGCAGAACGACTCCAAAGGATAGCACCAAGACGTCTCTGTATACATTGGTTTATGGGAAAGAAGCGAATATGCAATTAGACTTGAACGCAATGCATTGACTTTCATTTTTAATACAAAAGATACATAATATAGTTCTTCCATCCAAAGGATAATCAACCAGTTGTTGAAGTTTGAAGAAGAACGAAGAAAAGTGCTAAATCGAACTTATTAGAGGCAGTAGAGTGTCAAAATATATTTTGATCATAGAACAATTGTAAAGAATTTCCAGAAGGGAGAGCTGGTGTTACTTTGGAACAAGGCCAAGGAGAAATCGTCGATGCATACAAAGTTCGAAGAACTTTGGATCGGACCATACGTCATCAAGAAGATCTTGGGTTTTAACTCCTATATTCTCCAAGACATGAAGGGTAAAATATTAATGCTTCCTATCAACGAGAAACATTTGAAATGTTTCTTCTCCTAATACTTCCTCATTCTCATTGTACATAATTTTATTTTTCAGTTTGTATATTCTTACTCTAACTCCATAGCCCAATAGGAGGAAGCACATGGTCATGAATGATTCTATATTCTTTACAACTCACAGGGGGTTATCATGCTGCAGTTGGAGCCAATTGTTGAGATAAATTCCCTCTTCCGAAAATTTCCCTCCCCTTTTCTAATCTCCCAACTTCTTTTTTCCATTTCTTTTCCATCTTCTATAATTACCCAAATCCCCCTTTCTTTACTCCCTTTCTAATTATTGTACTTAGTCGCTTTTTCAAAAACAATGAGTTCATGCGTTGGTGGAATCATGGGTTATCACTTCCTATTTTCATATCATGAGTCTGACCAACCATCGTATCATCTTATAATTAACCATTTCTGTAGTCATGAGTTCTCGGGTTGGTGGGTTTCAAACTTTCATATCCCATGTTCTGTGATATACATTTTGCACCAAAAAGATACGCGATATACATGTTGACCATCTGACTCCTTGAACTCCTAAGTATATCATCTCTCCTATATTGACTATGACTGACCGCATTACAACACCTAGCTGATTTTCAACCTTTCAAAACCACAGGATCGTGGGTTTCCAGGTTGGCGTGTTCACAAAAATCCCAAATCCTAATTTCTCTTGTCCTTCCTCACCACCTTTTCTCTTTTCCCAATATTCATTTAGTATGGTTCCGTAAATATCATCATTAATAGGAAAAGGTTTCAAGGAGATTTATTATTAACCCACATTAAAGAACGATTTGCAGAAAATTATATTATATCTCTCAAGCGCTCATTTCAAATATTATCTAGATTAAAAGAACACTCTCGTCAACTATTGGTAGCAACAACTAGACAAAATTTCTATAGAGATACTTTGAACATTTTTGGACGTGAGGACCGAAACTTTCAGTGGTCTAGAGATTATTCTTACTATTCATCCCCTTCTGCTCAGAAGGAAGTAATTTGAATGTCTGAAATTGCTCATGAAGGATGTGTTCCTGAGGTTTTTGACTACAAGGAATTGGTTTCCTAGTGCACTGAGAAATATATACCAAGTCAGCGGATTATTCAACTTCAAGACCACTCTCCCATCCGTCTTTCACCTCAAGTGTTCCATAAAATTCTAAAACTCTCGGAGCCAACACTCACCTTCAAAGGTGAAGATTGCAGGGACTTCTTGAAAAATCATGAAAATGACCTGGACCTCTTACCTGAATTCTTGGAGAATCCCATGGCCATCCCTGAAGATATTACCACATTATAGGTCAATTGTTTCAAAAACCCCTTTTGGGAAATTGCTTGGTTATTCACTAGAGTGATCAGACAAGAAAATACCGCCAGTATTTATCATATGATTCTTTATATCCTATATTTCAATGTCAAGGATCAAGTCATTTTTTATTAGGGAAAACTGATTTCCATTGAAAACTATTCCCAATTGTCAAGATAATAAATTCTTTATGGCCTCTTATTTGGTATTCACGATAGCACATTGTTGTCAATTTCTTAAATTTTCTATCTATAAGAAGGTGAATTATTAATTTGACCTAGTGACCTTTTGGTACCAAGCATTGTGGAGGCATAAAGCTTCCTTTCATTTTTATGAAAATTTCAACAACTCTGTCTTCGTTTTTAAAGGACTGTTGTTTGGAAAATATACCGCAAGATTATCTGCCTAGGCAAGTGAATTCCTGGATAAAAAAGGTACCTTGGAGAAAATGGAGAATTACAATGTTATCAAGATTTTTGGTTCTAAGGAAAATCCCTCCTTTCTTCCATGCCTTATATCTTACATAATGTTTATTACAAAAGTTGCAAGGAAATATAATTTGTGGCTACACTTTTTTCATGAGAAACAAAAAATCAATTTATACCCTTGCCTTGGAAAATTGGGGACTTTGTATTCAAAAGTATGAACAAAATTGATGAATTTGCAAACCACTTCCACAATATGAATCTCAAGTATGTTGAAAGGATAAAAGGGTTTGACCCTAATGGAATTTTTGTGGAACATATGTTAACAGTGTGTTTTAGAAATTCATTTATCCACACTGGTCTAGGAGAATAAGAAGATAATAACTTGGGAGCTCCTATTCACACTGTTGGTGACTTGGAGACGGTACTCAGTACCAATACATTTTACAAAAAGAAAGGAAAGTGTCCCAACAATAAGAGTGCCCATTCCCCAACTATTACTCCCAAGAATACAACATCTCAGAGTAGTGCTCTATCTACCCAGCCATCTAGAAAAGTGATCAATAATAGTTCAGGCAGAGGAGGAGACAATAATCCCCCTCCAGGAAAAATTGAAATCTCACATAAAATTCCTCTGAGGGAGAAGAGGAATAATATTGTACAAGAGGAAGAATAGAATCACATCGAAAGTGACATTAGAAAATTCTCCCTCTAATATATGGAGCTCGAGACTAACATCGAGAAAGTTTTTCCTAACATTGATCAACCAGGAGGAATGACCCACCAGAATCCATTGTTGGAAATTGTTGGGAATGAGACCTTTAATGAAGAAGATTCATGTATGTTGCAGAGGGATGTATTTTAAAGAGAATATAAGAAAATAATTATTGATAAGGGAGATGTAAAGAATAAAAAAGGGAAATCTCATTCAGAGGTTAACCTAAGAAATATGCAGCCTTCCCAGATTTCCAAAATCCATAGAGCAAGGATGATGCATTGGATGATTCCATTGGTGGTCTTGAAGTGGAAAATATAAAGTTAAAAGAAAGAATTAAGGAACTAGAAGATACCTTGATGCCTCTTCCACTTCTTTCCATCCCTTTGGCAATTTTCAAACCCACTATGCCCGCTGCTAAATTAAAAGGATCCTCAAGCTTACTTACATCATCCAAGAGTTATGTGGAGAATAATATCAAGAAAATAATGCAACTGATCACATAAGCTTGGGAAATTTCAAAGAACATGATTTGTTTTGGCTTGAGGGTGCATGCCTTCCATGAGTATTTGCAGGCCAACTTAAAAAATGAAGAAGGTTTTTACCTTGAAACCATGGTACACTTTGGTGTTAAAGTTTCCAACATGTCAGAGCTAAGGAGAAGAGAGGATGACCTTCCCTCTCCAAGTCGGATCAATCAGTTGAAAGTGTGTTGGAAGGAAAAGATAAATAACTTGAATAACATTGTTCAAGCATGCAACTAAGCCATATTAAGGAGGGAATAACTATTCAAAAGGCTCACGGAGATGGACCTATCCGGAAGTACTAATGAATTCCAAAATCCCAAGTTGATTCTTAACTCGTTTTTCCTAACAAAACAACAGTTCGATGAGCAAGTTGAGATTTTTAAAGGATTGCCAATTGAAAAATTCTATGGTATAATTGAATATGATGAGGATGCCATAGATAACTAGCTAGTGGATTACTCCGTAAAAAATTAGTACATTGAAAAATCATTCCATGGCATTTCCCTTGATCCAAGTGACTTGGAGAGAAACTTGTTCAACATCAAAATCCGACATGAAATCAATGTGGCACCAATGAAAAGTTACATCGAATAATGGTTCAAGAAAGCTATAGATAAACTGACCAATGAAGGGAAATAAGTAGTTGAGACGGTTCCCATAACCATTGATGAAAATGATAAAAGGACATCAACAATAAAATGAAAAGAGACAAGAGACCATCATAGTAAGTTTATGCTAATCACATCCTTCTTTTTCTTTATCAAGTCCTTCATCCATTTATTCCACGTCTTTCACTATAAAGGTTTAACCGGGGATTGATAACTCCTTTTTTCTTCTTACCATGTCTTGTTGTTCTTCTAATGCCCACAACTTCCTTATAAAATATTATTTATTGTATTTATTTGCTTTATGGTCTACAGGAGCCCCAATCCCAGTCTTTAAGACAAACACATTTACAATTTCAAAGAATATGTAACAAACTATATATTTTTTAGAAATTTTGAGAGAGCTACTTTGGGAACAATCTCGACTGTGCTTTGTAACCCCTTTTTCAGAATATAAAGTATTTGAGGTTGATCTATCATTATATTTATTTTATTTTCCCATGTGTCCACTCTGTTAAAGTTCTCTTATGCATGTAGATCATCTTCTTTTTATTTTATGTGATCATAAATATTTATCTTAAACTATGATGGATGTGAGGAAATTTTTCTTATTTGCTTTAAATGTGTGAAGTATGTGATTCCTAGTCCTTTCTTAGGAACTTTATTTAAAAAAGAAAACAAAAAAATTTCCCTTTTATTTTCTCGCAATTTTTATGTTTCTTTGAATTACTACGATGGACTTCTGTCAAGTCCCACATTTTGAACATAACGAAATCCCAAGAAAATCTAAAGAGGAGTACCACCTCTATAAAAATTCATGGGGATTTACATCCCTGTGAGGTCTCCATTTCGGTCCTAACGGATTCAAGTGTCAACAAGTACCCACAAAATAATTGGACAAGATTTGTTTCCAGGACTAAAGAAAAGTAGAGGATCAAGAACTTTAGGGGAACATTATGAAGGAGAAGAGGAAGAATATCCTAGGGTCAGTTTGGATATTTTTGAGCAGATTCTGGACACATTGACGTCAATGGTGTCACAATTATTTGTAGCAAAGAGAAAGGAAACATCATCAACAAAGTATTTTCATGAAGTTCCCAATAAGGAAGAAAAAAACCAGAGACAAAGCGTAAGATTGAGCTAGAGTTGGGAGAGTGAATCTACAATAAGACACAAGTACCTTTTTATGTAGAGGCTAAGGTGGACATCAAGCCTTACACTGGGGAAGTGGATTCTATCATTCTGAATCAATGGCTATAGAATATGGAAGTATACTTCAACATGCATGAAATAGATGGAAAAAAAAAAAAAATTTCTCGGTTGAAGCTTGAAGTCCATTCTTGGACATGGTGGGAGATTGATGCAATAAGCATATCGATAGGAAATGAACCACTAGTGACTAATTGGGAGGTGTTTGAGGACATGAGAAAATATTATTTTTATCTAATAGGATATGAAGAACACTAAAAATAGTATGAAATTACTTCAAGAAGAGGAAAGGACAAACAATACAAGATTTCACGATATAATTATGGAAGAGAACAATTCAGGTGAGAGTATCTCTCAAAATTCTAGTGTAATGTACCAAGCCACCCACAAGTTGGTCAAGCTACTTCAAAATGCGCTTCAAAACTGATGTCAAATTCAGATAGCATTTAATTGACAAAGAAGCATGAAGAAGTCACATGCAATAATAAAGAATCATTCTACAACATAAAATAAATGAATAATATGTCATGCACAATAAAAACACCAAGAATGCATATTATAAATATGAATCCCATAGATAATAATTAATACACAATGAAAATAAACATACAAGCATAGAAACACATGAAAAAGAAAACTTATCTTTAATAAAACCAATCACCAACTGTTTACAGAACAAGGATGTCCCACCAAACCATAAACATTATTTTTCCAAATCTCAACAATAGGTCACCCCCAAGGCAAGGCTATGAATCCACAAGGATGAGTTCATGGATGAGGCTCAAATTTCCAAACCAGTTAACATTCAATCTATCACAAGTTTCTCATTACAGATCAATCCAAAGTACACCAACTCTCTTCTCTTCATCCTGCACAACCCAAAGACAATGAAACCCCTTCACAACCATGTAGTCCCTTAGACCGTCCACTTCTTTCCAGGGATCTAGTGGATCTTGTCAAGAATATCCATGCTGGAACTCTCGGGATTCACAAATGTGAATAAAATTTAGTACATGGCAATTCATTTCATGAATACATGCATCAATTCATGGTTGGAATACACCAACAATTACTATAGACAAAAAATAATGGCTCCTTTACCCACAACCTGATTTTATTTACCAAGCCAAGATCAAGAATGAATGGGGAATAATGAGTGAAAGAGAGAATGGAGAGAGTGAACAGTGTTAGAAAAACATGATTATGGAGAAATAAAATAAAACAAATGCATAAATAAATAATAGGAGATACACAATAAAATAGAGACATAGATATACATGGTTCACCTAGTGTAGGATAGGTCCACCAGAGAAATTGTCAGGTCCTTCCTTTTTATTATCCAACAAAATGAAGGGATACAACCTACAAAACACTCGTTGTAAATTCCTCTTCTTTCTCTCACACTCTCCTCTCTCATAATACAATATTCTCTATCACTCACATCCTCAATACAATTCCCTCATAAAAGAGGGTTTTCCTCTAGGGAATAAAACCCTAACATAACTTCTACCATCATACCGATGACCTTATAATGAATGGTCCATATTGACTATGAAATTACAGTATTTGAACTGCAAAAAACAAAATTTTTGGCCCCCTCATGGCCACGGAGGGGGGAGGGGGGGAATTAATTGTGTATCATGCAGTTTATTTGACCTACATATGAATTAGGAAGATAATCAAGCTCCACAACCAACAAACATAATGAAGAGTGTGAACCCCCAAACAACCCAAATATGGGTTTATATATTTACTTGGAAATCAAGAACCACATGGCCTCCCCCAAAAATCTCATGTAACCACTTATCTGAATTAAAATAATTATGGGTAAATAACATATAATAAAAAGAATTATCCCCTTAATCCCCCCTCTCTTGTGGAATCATATTCTCCTATAACTCTTGTCCTTTTCCATCTTGCAGCCAACGATGTATCATTATTATTAATAATAATCAAAGAATTACATTTCCAAGGCACTCCAACCTCTTTAAATTGTTTGGGTTATCTGGCCTTTCATAAAATAAATAAAATATATTATTTAATCTGTGGACTTAAAACTGGGGTATTACGTTCCCCTCCCCCTTATTTTGGAACTATCCTCAATGCATATATAAAACATAAATCAAAATTTCAAAATTCTTCAAAATGTCGTAGGTACTCTGCCCACATGGAATTTTCATGCTCCCAAGTAACATCTTCAATACCATAGTAGGTCCACTAAATTCTTACCAGTTCTATGAATCAATTTCGGAGCATTTTAAATTTTATGTCCAACATATGCACTGGACGGACCTGAAAATTTCCTTCTAGATCCATCTGAATCAAATTCCAATCAATAACATGGTTAATATAATGAACATACTTTTTCAGCAAAGATACATGAAATGCATTATGCACATTCATGGAAGTAGGAAATGCAAGCATGTATGCAACTGAACCTATTCTGTCCTATATCTCAAATGGACCAAAGAATCAGGTTGCTATATTTATACAGCTGGCCAACTTCAATGAACTCTTCTTAGGATCCACTTTAAAAAGAACATGCTCTCCCACTCTAAATTATCTAGTTGTCCTGATCTTATCTGCATAACTCTTCTATCTATCTTGTGCCGCCTTCAAATTCTGCTTAATTCTAACCATACGGTCTTCCATATCCTTGAGCGATTCTGGCCCAAGTACCATTCTATCTACTAGTTTGTCCCAACTCACTGGAGTATTTCATTTTCTACCATACAAAGATTCAAATGAGATCATCTTCAAGGAATCTTGATACCCATTATTATAGGGAAACACAACAAAATGCAAGTAATCTTCCAACTTAGATGGATTATTCATCAGATACATTCTCCTCATGTCTTCAATTGCTTGGTTGACTCTCTCTATCTTTCCATAAGATCGTGGATGGTATGTTGTGCTAAAATTCATATTTGTACCAAATACTTTAAACAATCCCCTCTAGAAATCTGAAGTAAACTTTGTATCTCTATCAGAAACAATTTCCTTAGGTATCCCATGAAACCTAGCAATCTCCCTCATGTAATTTTCTGCAATAGTAGTTGTTGTATGTGTCATTTTTAGAGGGACAAAATGAGTATCCTTTGTCATTTTGTCCACAACTACCACTGTTGAATCAAGTTTCCTTGTTTTCCTGGGAAACTTGTTATAAAATCAATGATTACCACTTCCCATTTCTTCTCTGAAATCGGTAATGGTTGTAGCAAACCCAACGAGTGTCTATTCTCAAATTTAACTCTTTGACATTCCATGCATCTGGAAATGTAATCAACAACATCATTCTTAATCCCAGGCCAAAAATATTGGCTTCTTACCATTGCAATTTTTTTATGGTAACCAATATGTCCAACATATGGAACATTATGCATTTCCTCTAATACCAAATTCCTAAGTTCTATGGAACTAAGAACATGTTGGCACATGGGAAAACCCGGGGTTCAAATCTAATAGCGCACCAACAAAACCCTAACTACCGGCCCTTTCGGAAACACCTGCGAAGCAGATGCAGTCTCACCAGAGGTAGAGGCAGGGGAGATTACAAGACTTAGGTGTCTATAACCAAGCTGGGACATAGATCTGTGATTACAACACTTCGCAGAGTACTTAGGAACAATGTTCAGTAACATATTATCCTTATTCACATTGCAGATCAACCCTAAGTACAAATCGGTGCAGTGACAATGATAACATATACCTTGCACTTAACATTATAAGTTAGATATAACACATTCAACATAGACAAAGCACTAAGCATCCATAGATCTATCTAGCATTCATAACATTCAATGTAATAAATAGATTCAAAGCATAACATCATAGCACAAAGAAACTCATCAACACAAGATTTACGTGGTTTACCCTAATGTGGGTTTATGTCCACCAACTGCTTCTCCTTCTATTATTCTTCTTCAATCTCTTACATTCATCTACTCCTGTGAACTAAGCCACAAATCCAAATTCACATTAGGACAGGTGATATGTGCACTGAGCACTTGATCCACCTTCCCTAAATCAGTTCAAGGCACAAATCCAACTCCTCTATGGAGAAAAGTGTTGGACAACTGAGGGGGGAGGGGTGAATTAGTTGTTACTGAGCTTAAACAATTATGCTTTTTTTAAAACTCTTCGCAGAAACACTAAATGATGATCACAATAATGCAGAGAAATAGGCACATTCAGCATCAGTCACATATATGAGAAACACAGAGACAGATATTTTCTGAGGAAACCCATACAGGGTAAAAACCTCTTTTTCTTTATATGATAAGTAATAATTACATTCTTTACATTATCATACATATGAGCACTAACTCATAATGAGTCTACAACCTCTGTTTAGCAAGTTGCAACTCACTGAGAGCACCAACTCTTTGTTTTCTCTAGCACCCACTAGAAGGAAGCACCAACTCCCTGGTTTCTCTAGCACCAACTAGAAGGAAGCACCAACTCCCTGTGTTCAAGCACCCACTTGAACCTCTGAGGACAACAGTCCTCCCTAGCACCTCCCAACCACCCTGAAATATTGATTTTGTATTACTCAAACTTATTACAGTGATATAATGTTCAACAATGGCTTACCAGACTCATAACTGTTCTACTGCATTACGTTACTCCGACTGCCTCTTTGCCTTCCTGCATACCTCACTTGCGTTGTCTGTTATTCTTCCTTTTAAGCTCTGTGCGCCATACCCATTCACTGCATAGATCCTCTTTTGTTCAATTCAGCTGCTGCACTCTCCTTCTTCTTCACACATGAATCACCTTCACCAGCTACAATCACAACAAAACTCCAACAACAACAATATCTCTTCTCTGTATCGTGTATATATAGCTTCTGTGCATCTTGTGCAAGTAATATTCGCCATTCCTCTGCATGCTCATCCCACGCTAATATCCTCCACATCTCAAGTGTTCTACCTGATCATCATCGTGACTCTTCAGCTTCTCTGGCTGTTTTCCCACGCGTTCAACATCACTA
>JASDQU010185913.1:0-20670 GCA_032191745.1 Picea mariana | reverse complement strand
CCACAAGTATTTAAAACATTATGAACATGCATACCATTCAAACCCATACAAAGATCATATAACTTCCTATACATAACCAACATAGTTATATATAGTTCTTGTAATTGTTTCTTTTATTATATAGAAAAATGAATTCATTTTTCTTATCACCAAAGTCTTATTCAAAGAAAAGGAAAAGTACAACACACTGCCTTCAATGTAGTAGGAGTGTAAGGAACACTAATCTGTAAAGGGAAGAGTTTCTTAATCTTCTTGTCTTCTAGAATAGACTAAATACTTGGTAAATCAACATGTCACTAACTTGCATTATCCTTCCAAACCCCATCCAAACGAGATAAGTCTGTGAATCTTATTACTTTGATTTAGCAACTTGACTTTGCCACCTATTGGAAAATAACTGGCTAGTTATCATGGTGAAACCATATATCTATCACAGAACCTTGTTTAAGATAATATTTTCTTTGAAACCGTAAAAAACTACTAAGAAAAATTAAATGGAAAGAATTATTAAGCTCAGTAAATCATGCAAACCTCGAAAGCATAGATATGGCAAGTGGGCTCATTCCTGAATTCTCATAATGGTCAATATTTGTCTGATTCTTTTCATCTGATGGCTTTCCTGAAGAAGCTCCTCTATCTGAAATATATCAATGCAATCTTCATTAGAATCATTATTGGCATATAAAATAATACAGACTTGAAACATAGATTACATCAATTGGGATCCCCATCAAATGTACCTTTAATGGTAGGAAAACTAGAATGACACTGCATCCTTGTACTTCCTTGGATTGAAGCTATAGTAGTGGATCGTTGCATCCCTGCAAACATCCACCTATTGCTCCATTAAAAAAATGGTGATGTCTATATATACTAATCTTAACATATTGATCTCACCACTCTACAAAACTCACTTGGGAAAATAGAGGATGCATTGTTGGCGTGAGGATGGCCCCACTTGTTGAGGTGTGGAAAATAAAATGGTTCATTTTCAGATGCAGAATCAGTTTCCAATCTGCCACTTCTATTGTTTCTTTTGTTTTTCTTTTTAGGGCTAAGGAATCTCTTCTTCCTCTTCAAAGATGGATCCAAAGCACCCAACCCAAGAGTGAAATCATAATCCATGATGTTAAGATTTTTGGCATCATCCAACCTTCTTTTTACCAAACCAATCAATTTTTGGGTCTTGCTCAAAGTGGCAGGAGGATTGTTTCGAAGCAACTCTAAGTAGCCAAACAACTCCTCTCTAGCCAACTGAAGTCCCTCGATATCTTTATCAACATTGTCTCTAGCCATAATAGTTGTGTAATTATCTAGATCAAGGCTTTCCTCCTCTCAACTTATATCAGGAGACGCATTTTCTAAATTGAGTGTTACATCTTGGTCCAATAAAGGGTTTGAATCCACTAAAGAAGAATACAACAAATCCACCTTTATGGCATGCTTACAAATGTTGTTGTGAATAGACCATGGGAAATCACAAGCTATAAAATTGGTACGGTACCAAGTGACAAGACATCGCTTATTGGGATTAGTTTGACTTCAAACCCAATAAGTTTGACTTCTAACCCAATAAGTGTGATATATACTCTCATGAAGTTTGCAATCACTATTTGAAATTATTCTAGCCTTTTCTATTGATGATTCAAGTTGCCTCTCTTTCTTGTAGTTGTTCAAATACCCTTCTTTTTTCAAAATTTCCTTGAACCAGTAACAAGGTTCAACATTTGTCAAGAGGATATAGAACAACCAATCCATGCTACAAGCACATTTTTTTCTTCGATCAGATAGAAAGTTTGTCTTCAAGTACCTATGGTATGACCCAACAACATTGTTTGTCTCCTCATTTGCATGGGGAAAATTTAGACATCCTTTGACCCACATCCCTAAATATAAAAAACCAAGTTAGTGGAGATATATCATGTTTATGAAACAGAAAAAGGGAAACACAAGAACGAGTATGTGAACTTACTAATCTTATCACCAGTAACCCAATTCTTTTGAAAATAGTCCAAAAAATTCTCTTCATTTACGAATTTGATGAAAAAATAATTGATTGCATTGCCCACTTCATGTTTGTAACAATTCTTCATGATACAACCTAGCTCATTGAACATCTCCTTCGCATTTACTGGACTACTAGCCAAACAATTCACATTTTTTAGCCATGCCCTCCGTACATGCCAAACACACAAGATCACTTCGGTCCTTGTGATCCGGTGAGACAATTTTCTTGTAAATATAAGTTACAATGTAAAATAACAAATTTGAAGTTACCTCAAAGCAATGATTTCAACCAATGCATCATCAACCATGAAGGCATTCACTTTCCAAACAGGACGTATTTGGTAACACCTATGCATAAGGTTCTCCAACCATAGTGCATTATCTTCTAATGTGTTTCGTGATGCCAGCACCCATGCTACTGGAACCCCACTTTGTTGTTCATTAAAAGCCACAAGTGTGTACAATTGATACTGTCATATTAAAAAAAAATATGTAGTCCAATTTAGGTCACCAATAATATTGAACTAGCCAACTCAAATGATTATACTAAATCAATCATTGACAACACACTCACCCCATATTTATTTGTATTGAATGTTGAATCAATGGCTATTATGGTATTATGTGATGGCCTAACCATTGTATCCAACATCCATTTTGTTTGGATTCTATCTATGAAAGGGACATCTCCACCATTGGGCTTCTGGTAAAAGAAAAAATCATCCTTTTGTTTTTCATATCAAAGGTTCACACTCTTTTCATCCTTTTTGTTCAACTGATAGTTCCTCTTCATAAAAAAATTGTAGATATTCGCAACATATTTTATGCACAAGAAAAAGTCCCTATCTCTATATAGCACATCCATGTCAACATATTTATTTATGTTCATTTTACACACTGTGTCAATAGGAACTTCCAAAAAAAACAACTTTCCACGTATGAAACTATGTCCCTTGAAAGCCTTGGCTTATGCTTGGACCTAGACTCACCTAAAGTGTCATGTTTTCCATGATAGTGCCATCCATTCTCATCTTCATGTTCATACATGTTATATGTCAAAAAATTTATATTAGGGATTTGAACCATAATCTTTACTATAAAATGGCACAAACATCCCCTCTTTTAGTAGGATTGAATAGATAATTTCTTTGTCCTTGAATTTAGCAGATGTTATTGGTCAAATAGTGTTTTTTTTTTCCAATCCATTCATCATGTGCATACACAATATAGGCTTCAATGTACTAGTTGGATATAGGAATTGTAAGGCAATTTGAATTGTTTGTATTGGCTTGGTCTATGTTTTGAGATAGTGCTGGGATTTATTGATAACATTTTGGAAGTTTTCCCTTTGGATGTAGAAAAACCTTAAAAGAATTTCACTTTTGACTTACCTTTGTGGTTCTTACAGAAAAATTTCGTTGAATACGCTATAAGAAGTGCTTTTGAGAGGCCCCTAATGAGTGGTGTTGCAGATGCCCAAAATTTTCTTCATCTAGAAAGGGAGAAGTTCGAGAGGCAACAAGGATGGACAATCAAAATGATGAAGTTCTGCAATCTTTTCACAGGAGACTATTTCCTATACAACATCTCTTGACATGATGTCTGGAGAGGTATAAGCATGGACTTCAAGTTATCAATCTAATTTTTAAGCTTCAATATGGATCAAAATATAATAATATACTTCTTGTAATAGGGGTATGCTTGTATTATCAATGGATGAGCTTAAAAATCAATATTTCCATGCAAACAAGAAGATCGTGAAAATATCTTGCAAGCCAGAGCTACTAAAAAGGCAGTCCTTACAAGTCCCTTCAAACTTTTGGAGTAAAATCACCTTGAAGTTGTTTTTACATTTGCAATCTATGATACTGATCTTTCTCCATATGCTACACAAGAGGAGTGAATTTAAGCAACTACAGGGTTGGTCATAGAATATCTCCCACTCCTATTCTCATGATTGGAATCATTCCTCTTTTGTAACTGTTTTTGTATATTTGTCAAAGTCTAGAGTAGCAGGGTGTTGATTACGTGTTGTTCTTCACAAGATTTTATAGCTTCTCAATATCATCCTTATAATTGTGGATTCGATCCTTCTGGCTCCTCGTAATTTCTTCGTGTTCCTGACTTCTATCATCATTAAATTCCATTTCTATATCTTTTGCAGTCATATCTTCCTTGTGGACATTTTCCTCCAATTTCAATGCATTAGGGGGTCATCCATGTTGTCGAATGTTTGTCAAAATCAATCCCGGAGGTGTTCTAGTATGTCTTTGTAAAATATAAAACTTAACTAATATGTCTGTGTAAAATGGCCCTTAGTGAATGCATTTCAAGTTTATTAGTTTCAAAAAAATGGATATCTTTACCTTTATGCTTGAGACTCTAAATGAGTTTTAGTTTCTGTGAACAGATTTTCCCAAACCTTGAGAAGGTTGTTTTTCTAGATGACGACATTGTTGTTCAGCATGACTTGTCTCCATTGTGGGATATAGACCTCCAAGGCAAGGTCAATGGTGCAGTGGAGACATGTCGTGGAGAGGACTCTTGGGTGATGTCCAAGAGGTTCAAGAACTATTTCAATTTCTCACATCATCTTATAGCTGACAATTTTGATCCAAAGTGCATGCGCATATGGTATGAACATCCTTGATCTACAAGCTTGGAGGAGGACCAACATTAAAGAAAATTATCGTTAATGGCTTAAAAAGGTAAGAATAGTTTTAGATATGTTTTCCAGAGTCAGTAATTTCAACAGTGTTTTAAGTCACCAATCAATGTGAAACTTGTATTTGTTACTTGCTTAGAATGTTTACATTATGTTTTTGCAGAATCTCAACTCTAATCTCAGACTCTAGAGAATGGGGACTCTACCACCTGCATTGATTGCATTCAATGGCCTTGTTCATCCCATTGACCCAACTTGGCATATGTTAGGATTGGGCTACCAATCTAAAACCAATCTTCAGAGTGTGTAAAGTATTGTTGTCATCCACTACAATGGTTGAGCAAAGCCATGGCTAGACATTGCATTCCATGAGCTAAGGCCTTTGTGGGCGAAATATGTAGATTTTTCAGATGAGTATATTAAACTTTGTAGTAGTGTGGAATCTTAGTATTCAATATATATATTCAATTCAATCAATTCATTTTTTGGAAAGGTCGAGACAATGCAGGGATTAACAATGAGCAATGACATTCCATTCCATTCCCTTCTAGAAATGTGGATGAGGTGTTAGGATTGCATGAGCCTCACTCCCTTTCCCTTGTAGTTTGTTTTCTTAGTTCTGTTTTTTGTATATCCTTATAAACGAAACATTTGATTTCTCTTTTGGTTCTCTTTTTTGCATCTCTATAATAAATGAAAGATTTGATTATTAAGACCCCTTATGTTTCGTATTTTATTTTTCAAACAACTACTAAATGTCACCTACAATGTTGATGAGATTCCTTACAACCAAGTTTTATTGCTTTTAGAGATCAATGTTGATAACCTTATTGCTTTTGGAAATTTTGTTAAGGAAAAGTGACCCTAAACAACAAATCTGGAAAAAAAATACAAGTTCCTCATCATTTGAAAGATAGAAAATTACACTAGCAAACACATGACTCTTGTGCAGCCCATCTTTCAAAGCCAACAGATGTTAGATTTTGGCATATGTGGTAAAAAGTAGAT
The DNA here is from genome assembly GCA_032191745.1 of Picea mariana. NCBI lineage: Eukaryota > Viridiplantae > Streptophyta > Pinopsida > Pinales > Pinaceae > Picea > Picea mariana. Next base: position 14,990 of record JASDQU010185913.1, on the reverse strand, counting down.
GATTCAAACTGAGAACAACATTACACCATGTTTAGTTTAGATTACTCTGGGAACATATGCAGTAGCGTTTAGCAGTAAGACGACTTGGTTCTAATCCAGTGCATGTTCGTGTATTAGATAGTTGAATGCTTAATCCAGTGCATGTTCGTGTATTAGATAGTTGAATGCTTAATGTGGGAGGATGAAGGAGCAACCGCAGTTCCAGAGCCTCTGGAAGGGCGCTTTGAAACAAGGTAGAAGGAGGGGTGTGGGTGGAGACTTGTAGGGGACGCCCATCATCCACCCTACATTGAATGCCTGAGGGGACGTCCAACTACATCAGGCTTGTGCGACGGGATCTCCAGAACGGGTGGCGTTTGCGCGACGGGATCTCCAGATGTGGGTCCGAGTAGGACGGAGTTGATTTGAGCGTGGGTTGACGGTCGGTAGTTCATTCTACGGGATGGATCATGGTGCATGGTTCCATCTGGCTCCATTTCTTAGAATGAATAGCCTATGCTTTTCTGCAATGGATCTCCAGAGAAACATTGTAGACCCAACCAGGACGGAGCTTCAGAAAAACATTGTAGACCCGACCAGGATGGAGCTGAGCATGGGTTGACAGCCGTTGTTCATTCTATGAGATGGGGTCCCCATGTCGGAGGGAGACATCCCATCGGGCTCCATTTCGTAGAATGAATAGCCTATGCCAATATATTATAGCCATGGAAAGTATAAGCAAGGGACAAATAGATCTCAAAGACTGTCAAGAAATGATATACCGTAAGTTTTCATATCTTAATGATGGATATGTTCGTCATTCTTCTCTGATGATGTCCCCAGGTATGTACGATGATTATGTTGATACTTTCCTTAATGGAGAAGTTGCATAAGGCTGTTATGATTGGGCCCCTCAAGCAGGTTCGTCATTCTTCTCTGATGATGTCCCTAGGTATGTACGATGATTATGTTGATACTTTGCTTAATGGAGAAGTTGCATAAGGCTGTTATGATTGGGCCCCTCAAGCAGGTTACAGTGGTCATGAGAGGATTGATTTAATGAGTAGAGCAATCCACAAGGTTTAACGCTATCCTTTTTATGATTTAATGAGTAGAGCAATCCACAAGGTTTAACGCTATCCTTTTTACTTTTACTGTGGAAACGAAAATGAGTCTAATCGAATCTTTGGTGCACCTCTATCTAAATTTATTTATGCACACACGAGACATCTGAAATAATTTATTTCAAAAGAAGAAGTGGTGTTGACGTCATCGCATATATTCAATCAATTGGATCGAGGGTAACCTTTATATAAACCTCAAACATCAGCAATGCAAGGGATTATGCCTCTTCGTTTGGACGTCTTCCATATCTTCAATTTGCTGTAGCCAACATTATCAGATCATTAATCATAACAGTTTTATTTGTGTGGAGTTTTGAGTCATTTCATGGAAAAATAACGTTCATGAGCTTTATAAAGCAGGACCTAGAGATTTCGGAACACATTACAGTTATGATGGCAGCTTCAATCGCTTCACAAAATCCTTGGTTGAGAGATGAATTGTGCAACAGAAAACGTGAATACTGTATTAAGTGTTAAGCTGTGTTAGGGTACCCAGAAAACGTGAATACTTTATTAAGTGTTAATCAACTTATGATTATATTGTAAATTGAAATTCTTAGACACCTAACATCGGTGATATTTAGGTGGAGACGTTCATATTCTTTCCAGGGAATGGTACTGGCATCTGCACTACTTTTCAGGCAACCAAGATCTCCCTCCTCGTTTTTCCAGTACAATGTATTCCAATGCACGTGGTGGAAAATTTAGATACATTTGTTTTTCTTTGGAGGGAATATTTTGTATGGAGAAAATCAAATTGATGATGCCGAGGCAAGAGAGAGTTGGGTACATATAATATGGCTGCAATCATATCAACACAGGATCGTTGGCCATAGCAGATTAGAGGTCACATTGGCCAATCTAATAAGGCAAATTTATTAGAATGCAATATTAAAATCCTCTCTCACGGAACAAACACATATTGAAAACAAATTTCAAAGTCTGAGGAATGCTTTATCTCCTTCTGACTCTCAGTCCGGATTCATGATGGTATATGATATGATTTAAGCGCAAGAGTTCTAACATCAAGAATTAACCTTTGAATCCATTTACACCGGGAGACTATGGATTTTCAGGACGAGCTAATTAGGGCTCATGTCTCTAACTTCAATAATTTCTATAAAATTTTCATGACATACCAAACATTGTTGAGCATAGCACCTCAGATTTATGTGGAACTGAATGATATACATGGCAAAATAAACTCGCGAGGAATTGAGATAAATTAAAGCTTTCTTTAAATTAATATAATAGTTTTATTTTAAAGTAGTTACAGGAAGTAAACATAACTTAGCTTCAATAATTTCTATAAAATTTTCATGACATACCATACATTGTTGAGCATAGCACCTCAGATTTATGTGGAACTGAATGAGATACATGGAAAAACTCGCGAGGAATTGAGATAAATTAAAGCTTTCTTAATATAATATAATAGTTTTATTTTAAAGTAGTTACATGAAGTAACCATAACTCAGCCTCCTGAGGGCCTCCGGAGAAATATAAAAGGCAGCGCTCAACACAAAGAAAGGGGATGGAAATTTTGGCAGAACAGAAGGCTATCTGCTCAGAGCCTAAGAGGCCAAATCAATTGCAGCTGATCAGAAAATTGGATTAGCGACGGTGTAGATTTCGTCTCTTTTGTCTTTGTTTATGTAACCTCCCTCTTGTTAATCAAATAACTCTTCTTTCTCTTTGAATATATTATTTTCATGATTTTGTGCAGCTATTAAAATATATTTTTTTTATGGATGTACAGGAAGTATGTTTAATAATAATTAAGTAGAAATTAAGCAGAAAGCTTATATCTATTGGTAATGGGTATATTTAATGATCTTTTAATTCTAAATTTAATATATTCTTTTAAGGATTCGTTTCATCTTTTTAGCCTTTGGGCGATTTTGTTGCTGTGCTAGTATGGCTAACAATTGAAGATGCTGGCATATTCTTAGTTGTCCTCCCAAATCAATGAATAAGATTTAATACTTATAACTTCCTTGCATTTATAAATGCATCTGTTAACCTATTTACTTTTTCACATTTACCTAATCATATTAATAAATTACTATCCAGCCATATAATTGCCACTTTTACATAATTAAGAAAGATTAATATTCACTCAACCTTTTATTGCCACGTTTAAATTATTAACAATAATTACCTCAACCTCAATACCACGGATTCCATGTATTAGTTTCATGCGTTAGTTTTTATGAGATGTGAACCCTTTAACATGCGTTCAATTTAAAATTATGGCCATGTTTAGTCTACATTCAATTTTTAAAAAGTTATTATTTCCATATTATTAATGCATTCATTACTTCAATTTAAAGTTAGATACTACTATTGTAAATGGTTGTGGATCAATTCGATTCATTGGAGTACAATTAGTGATCAATATTCATACTATTATGGTAAACAGTTGCAGATCAAACGAATGTATTGGAACACAAACTAGAGATACTGCTATTGTAAATGGTTGTGGATCGATTCGATTCATTGGAGCACAATCAATGATTAGTATTTATAGCATATTGGAGTGGGAAGAATACTAAGTGAGCAATAAGATTTCTGGATTTGGTTTCTCCTAAACCTAAATTATATTGAAATTTTCCATGATATGTATTGTAATGCACAGTATACCCATCAAACATAAATATTAAATTTTTGGTAGAGGAATCAAAGTGATTGATCTAAATTTTCAATAGACTCATTCTTTCATCTATGATTTGTATCTTTGATAGATTTAGGTTAACTCGGGAGAGATTTAAGTTTTACAGTTTTATGTTCTAAGTTTTATATTTGATATGATTTAGGTTTTACAATTTTATGTTCTGATTTTTATATGAATGAGCCTATGTTCAATAGTCGGCCAAGATGCACGCAGTGAAACATTTGCTTCCCTGACATTTTTTATTTTTTAAACCTTATTAAGCCCTAAGATTACACTTCATTCGAATCCTAGCTTACACTTAACGCCCTCAAGTTTTAGTTCACATGTTATATACAGTTTTTATAGATTGGACACAGCCCAAAAGAAATCCATTTCTAGAGCCACAATTGATAATGAGAAAAGCCATTTCCGGAGCCACAATTGATAATGAGGACCAAGTAGATATCCTTTATTGATAGTGAACCTATTTGAACGAACCACTTTATAAAAGTGGTTTATCATGAACCCATTTGTGGATGCAATTTGAATGTGTTTTCCTCCTTCAGGATGTTCATATCAAGACGATCTTGGAAGTTGACTCTTTATGGGGAAATTTAATTTGGCCCTTGCCCCTTAAGGACTCAAGGTAATTAATAGAATATAATATTGTGTATACGTCTAGATTTAGAGATAATAATAAAATCTCATAGTATTAATTTTTCTTGTTGCATTTATAGAGCTCCGGGGATATGTTTGTCAAGTTTTAGTTCACATGTTATATACAGTTTTTATGGATTGAACACAGCCCAAAAGAAATCCAAAATCCATTTCCAGAACCACAATTGATAATGAGGAAAGCCATTTCCGGAGCCACAATTGATAATGAGGAGCAAGTAGATATCCTTTATTGATTGTGAACCCATTTGCGCTAACCACTTTATAAAAGTGATTTATCATGAACCCATTTGTGGATGCAATTTGAATGTGTTTTCCTCCTTTGGGATGTTCATATCAAGATGATCTTGGAAGTTAACTTTTTCTGGGGAAATTCAATTTGGCCCTTGCCCCTTGAAGACTAAAGGTAATTAATAGAATATAATATTGTGTATACGTCTAGATTTAGAGATAATAATAAAATCTCATAATATTGATTTAAATATTGATTTTTCTTGTTGCATTTACAGAGCTCCACTGATATGTTTGGGGTGATGTACATTATTAACGTTTAACGTAGCATATACTAGCACAGTCCCAATGAAGGGATATATCAAATTTTATTTACAAACCCTAAGGTTTATGTTATTTATGTTAAAGTTAGGTTTAATAAATTAAATATGTTTTTAAGGCGTTCATCAGCCACAATTTTCTAGCTATGCTAGTATATGCTTGTTAAGTAATATATTTTACGACAAAACTCCTAACTTTGTATAAATGATTTATGAGGTAAAGATAGATGTCTTGTTAAATTTTTTAGAGATATTTCAACAAGTTTATAGATGAAAATTTGCATTAAAAGTTGTTTATAATTAAGATGGAACCTCTATAACGTAACGTTAAATGTACTATTCAAATAATCATATTTATTCCAGGACAAAACTTCCCCTAACTTTGTATAAATGATTTATGCATAAGGATAAATGATTTATTGGATTTTTCAACAAGTTTATAGATGAGAATTCACATAAAGAGTTAATCATTAATCACTTATATGTTACTTTGATTCATTTTATTTGATATGCATCTAACTAATGTCTCTTCATGTGGACGAGATGGTGGTGGCTAGGTTTACCCTTGCTTATATCCCAACCTTTGTCTATGTTACCTTCTTACTTAGTCTATGCCTCTTATGTTGTTGGATCTACTAAGCTAAGGTATAAGTGGAGATTATATCGAAACCAAAAACAAATGCTACTTAAAATTTAATATTGTAATGGCTAGATATTCATTATTGTAATGAGAATTGATGCTCTCAGTATCACATACAAAAAAATGTAAAGCAATGATTCATGCATGAGGGCATTTGTAACATATATAATATCATCTATGCTCTATTAAATTAAACCACTAAATTTTACTCTAATTTGTTTCTTTGATTCCATACTTATGATTTGCTTGTTATGATGATTTTCCTAATTGACCTACTATCAATTAATGATCGTATGCATGCACTACAATGCAAGTTTATACAATATAATTAAACCATTCACTCACCATGACACCATAAATTTAAAATGTAGTATTAAACTTGTAAATAGAACTGAACAAAATAGAAAATAATATAATCCATGATATAAATAACATTAATTCAGCATAATCACAAGTCATGAACACATATCTTTATGGGAATTTTCCTCTAACTAGTTGTGAATTATCCACTAACTAGTTGCAGAAGAAAGATGTTCCACCCAACCATAGGCTCCCTACTACACCAATTATCTCTGCAACAAAGGCCACCCCTAAGCTAAAAATATGATTCCATAAGGGAAAATTACCTATGGTTGGATCTACATCTCTTCATACAACCATATTCCTAGGTTCACAATCAATTATCCACCTACATCGATCCTAATCCATAAACCTCTTTCTCCATCAGCCTGCACAACCCAAGAAATGGGATCCCCTTCTCTACTAAGAAGTCCATTATGCTACCCCACTCCCCTCCAAGGCTCCAACACAAGCTCGCTAGGAAATATCACTATTGGGATTCCAAGGATTCTCATATATAGTTCAAATTCCTCTTAATAATAGCAACTAGTCTTACATGCAATCTTCATTTCATTCATAATTATCCGTTATAACTTGGCATAATTTCTACAACAGTTCTATGGTCATCTACACTCAAAAAGAACTCTCACAAATTTTCCCTACATAATGGTAATTTGCGCTCTCCCAAATTTCCTAACTAAATAGAAATTTGAACTCTCCCAACAGTTGATAATTCAAGTTCCCCCATCAAATGATAATATAAACAAAATGATTATTCGAACCAAAAAAGTAGTTCAAAAAAAATGGTCACTCAAACCACCTAATTCAAACTCTCTCTCCATGGAAAGGCATGGCATAAAGTTGCATGGAATGAAGGGGTCACATATCTCTATGGAGAGCCCACGTACCTCCTTCATGCAATTAATCCCCAGCTTAGTATAAAATAATACATCGATTAAAGAGAACTAATTAATAAGATTAAGTACTTAAGATAAAATTTAAATAATATTAACTTCATTTATCCCCTTTGAGCCCCCCTAAGCCCCCTTGTATTTCCCCTCTTATGGAATCATAGGCCCCCATTATTTGTCCTTCCTCTTCTATAGCCTATTATGTGTTTATCTTAGCATTCAATGTTCGGCTACAAATTACATTTTTCTAACTTATAGTCATTTATTATGTACACATTTATATTACTTCTCTGGGGATAAAAAATGGGGTATTACATTCCCCTCCCCATACATTTTTTACCTCCCTCAGTGCACATCATCATTATATATAGTAACAACAATTTTTACTCTAAAAAATTTCAAAATAAATGTGGATATACCTCCTTCATAGAATCCTTCAACGCTCGCATTGCTGCTTCAAGGATGCAGTGGGTCCATTGGACCTTTACCTTCCTTATGTCTCTATTCTTAAGCATAGTGACCTTCTTTTCCAATACACACATTGTTTGTACCTAGAACTTTCCTGTCAGTTCCCCTTGGATCAAATCCCAATCAATTACATGGTTAGGATCATGCACATACTTTTTCAACAATGACATGTGAAACACATTATAAACGTTTATGGTAGCAAACAATGCAATCATCTATGCAATGGGCCCTATCCTATCTAAATAATCAAATGGACCATAATATCTAGTTGCTAGCTTAGTGCAACTCCCCGACTTCAAGGAACTTTTATTTGGTTTAAATTTTAGAAACACTTGCTCTCAAATTTTAAATTACCTTATTATTATGCCTTTATCTACATAAATGTTTTTTTTATGTCTTGTGATTCCTTTAAATTATGCTTGATCTTAACCATTTCTTCTTCTTTTTCTCTGAGCAACTATAGCCCAAGTACTGTTATGTCTATTGGATTGTCCCAACTAACTAGAGTATTACACTTTCTATCATACAATGCCTCAAATAGACTTATCTCTAGTGAATCTTGATATATGTTATTGTAGTCATATTCTACTAAATGCAAGTAATCCTCCCACTTGGATAGCTTATACATAACATACATTATTAGCATGTCTTCAATCACTTTATTGACTCTCTCTATATTCCCATCTATTTGTGGATGATAATTCATATTGAGGTTTATATTTTTACCAAAACCCTTGAATAATCATTTCCAAAAGTTTGAGGCAAACTTTGGATCTCTATCTGAAATAATTGCCTTAGGTATCCCACGTAAACTTGCAATATCTTTCAAGTAAATATCTATTATATTAGCTACCTTATGAGCCAATTTAACTAAAATAAAGTGAGCATCTTTGTTTAACTTGTCCACCACTACCATTATTGAATCATGTTGTCTTGTTGTCTTATGCAAGTTAGTGATAAAATAAATAGTTACCACTTCCCTTTCCACGTTGGAGTTGGTAATGGTTCTACCAAACATGTTGAATGCTTGTTCTCAACCTTAACCTTTTGACATTCCATGCACCTAGATATATAATCATTCATATCCTTCTTCATTCCTGGCCAAAAATATTGATTTCTTACTTCTGCAATTGTCTTCCGATAACCATGATGTCCATCATATGGATAATTATACCATTCCTTTAATACATTTTTTGTTAATTCATAAGAATTAGGGACATGAAATTTATTTTACGTATAAGAATGTCATTCTCTTCCAACTTGTAGCAATCATACTCCTGATGTACATTCACTTATTGTAATCCTTGTTTTATATGTATATAGTGCTCATCACGGGTAACAGCCTCAATAATTACGCTCCTCTAATCATATTTGCACATACTAATGGTTGTAGTATGCATTTCATGTACTCTTATGCTAAGTGCATCAAAAACCTCGTTCTCCTTCCCTCTAATATGTTTAATATCAAAGTCATATTCATTAAGAAATTTCAACCATCTTGTTTTCCTAGCATTTAAAGTATGTTGTTCAAAAAAATATTTTAGACCATTGTGGTATGCTCTTAACTCAAACTTTATCCCCATCAAGTAATGTCTCCAAATATTTAGTGCATGAAATATGTCAACAAATTCTAAGTCACATGTGACATAATTCCTTTTGTTCTCTTTAATCTTCCTAGATTCATAACGAATCACATGCCCATTCTGAGGAAGAAATCCACCAAGTCCCTCTTTGCAAGCATTTGTACATACCACAAAGTATTCATTTAGGTTACCAATCTTAAGAATGGGTGCACTACTAATAAATTGATCCAGGTGGTTCTCAATGCCATCCACCTTTTCCACTAAATCAACATTTTCGAGCCTATGATTTTGATAAACCATGATATTCTCCCTTTTGATGGGGAATGGAATGTAATGCCATCTTCATTTGTTAATTACAAACATCATGTAATGATTTCCTAGTGGTTTTATGTACATTCTTAGAGCATAGTGTTAATGCAACTGATCCCATTAGAACTCCACAGTTAAGCACGCTCAGGCTAGAGTATTACTGGGATGGGTAATCGCCCGAGAAGTCATAGTATTTTACATGCCTATGGAATTTTTTAAACTTAGTCCAATTAATTCCACATGCATCATGGGAATTTTTCTCCTCTCACTCTCTCATATATAATTGAGGTGAAGGAGTCCCTTTACGCATGCAATGGAGTGTGATGTAAAGTTTGTTGCGAATGAAGCATAGCCAACATATCTTTATTTTCATAAATAAGATACCCCATTCTACCAATTTGTGTTCTATAGTGTTTTTATTTCTTATTCATTAATAGAAGTTGTGTTTCACTGTATTTTTGTGTTCTCTACTATATTTTTGTTTTTTGTCTCATTTTGTTCTCAGTATAATCTGGATCAATTGTATAAGAGCAGTATTTTCCTTGTCATTTCTTAGAGCAGGTCCCCAATGAGATCAAGGTATAGAGAGTTGTGTCTCGAGCTAGTTTTGCTTGAGGACAGCTGCTCTCGCCAACCCAAGCAACCTCCCATGGTTGAAGAAAAGAGAGATGAAAAAGTAGGAGATCCTTTCAAGATGTTACTCAAGGAATCCCTTGTGCAACAGAGGAACGAGATGATGGAAAAATTCACTCAGATCCTTCAAATACTATCAATGGTGGCGGTCGGGGCATCTTTGACAAGCAACCATTTCAGAGGTGTGACACCCTTCAAGGTACGATTCAATTTTGACATCCCCTTATTTGAAGACCAGATAGATGCAGATGCTCTAGAAAAATGGTTGAATCTGCTAGAAGGTTATTACTCTATCCAAAAAAAAATCGACATTGAAAATATTACCATCGCGCTCCTTAAATCCCTTCCTCGTGTCAGAGCTTGGTGGGAATGTTACTGGGAGAGGTACACCACAGGTGAATCTACACCATTCAAGGGAGAACACACTTGGAAAGCCTTTGTATATTCCCTAAAGGAGGAGTTCTACCCTATCATAAACTATGATGACCAGTAGATGAGATGGACAACTCTACATCAGAAAAGAGACTAGATGGTGTCGGAGTACACTAACATATTTCATACCTTGTGCTCAGATATGGGTATCAATGACTCTGAGAGACACTTGATCTTCAAGTACCATAGTGGTATGCACAAGTACATATAAATAGAGATTGATTTCTTGGACATGTCCTCACTAGGAGTTTCTTATCGATATGCGGTCAAAATCGAGTAGAAATTCAAGCAGCAGACTAAGAAGGAGTTCGGGTTTGAAAATATTCCACAACAGAAGTATGGAAAATGCAACCCTAACTCACAAAAATAAGGACATATCATCAAGGAAGGCCAATCTCAAGAGAGCCAATCTAAGAGGTAGGAAAATAAGGGTAATAGGAAGTTTAAGAAAGACAATGGAAAGTGGTGTGAGTTCCAAAAAATCCCCTGGCACAACACCAATGAATGTCACTCAAAACAATCATTAGTGGTTGAGCTCAAAGAAAAAGAATCAGAACCTAATTGAGACTTTTATTCAAAGCAGGACAAAGAGAAATGAATCATCGATCCAAAACCCACTGCCACCATCGCGACCACAACTATACAACTAGAAAAACCAGAGGAGCTTTAGGAGAGGGAACGCCTCTTCCACTCGCATATGTGGATAAAGGGAACTCCACTGCATTTCATTGTTGATAGCGAGATTCAGAAGAACTTGATATCAGTTAAGGTTGTAAAGAGATTGAAGCTACCAACACTTTCACACCACCAACCATACAACATCATATGGTTGAGTTGAGTATGAGACATCTGTGTCAGCCAACAATGCCACCTGTCCTATGGCATCAATCCCTTCAAGGATGGGGTAGTGTGTGATTCTTCCCCACTTGAAGTATGTGATGTTCTTTTAGGACAACCATATATGTGAAAATGGCATGCTATCTATGAGTCTTGGTCCCGCAGTGTCATTCTTACTCTAGGAGGTTATCTCTACAGGGTACCAGAGGTAGTTATGATTATTATCTAGGAAAAATAGTGTCGCAAAGTAATTCTTCATACTGAAAAGTTTAGCCTCTTCACAATCCAGTCAGAAGGTGAATAGAAGGAAACAAGGACCACTACAACCTCAACCCAAGACATTTCTATCTAGCAGAAGCAGGTTGACAAGATTGTAGAGGAACATGAATAGAATGAGATTCTTCCATATGTTCAACATAGCTCTATTGGCCACGACCCTTTCCTCGTGTTCTTGGGGTTCCCACGAGTAGCCCCCATTGAAATATATCTTCTTTCTTCATCTTCATTGACAAATTTCTTCCACACTCAAACTGAGGCAGATCATGCAGCTAGATCTGTTGAATGGATCCAACGCCTTCAACAGGTTCATGACATCCTTCCACATGTAAAGTACAAGCAGGACATATACTTCAACAAGGAAAGAAACTCACCAAGGTTTAGATTCAGTAGAAATTTCTTTATCTCCCGAGGAAACTTGATGCAATGGGGACCATTTCTTCCTAAGGGGGGAGGAATGATCCAGGTGGATCTTGGTGGCCATCCACCTTTTCCACCAAATCAACATTTCAAGCCTATGGTTTTGATAAACCATGATATTCATCCTTTTATGGGGAATAGAATGTAATTCCATATTCATTTGCTAATTACAGACATCATGTAATGATTTCTTGGTGGTTTTATGTACATTCCTAGAGCATAGATTTAATGCATTGGATCCCATTATAACTCCATAGTTAAGCGTGCTCATGCTAGAGTAGTACCGGGATGGATGAAATCCCTTGAAATCCAAGTGTTTTACATGTATATCGAATTTTTTAAACTTAGTCTAATTTATCCCACATGCATCATGGGAATTGTTCTATTCTCACTCTCTCATATATAATCGAGGTGAAGGAGGCCCTTTAAGAATGCAATGGAGTGTGATATAAAGCTTGTTGCAAATGAAGCGTAACCAACATCTCTTTCTTTTTAGAGATAAGCTACCATATTCTATCAATTTGTGTTCTACAATGTTTTTCTCTCTTATTTATTAATAAAAGTTGGGTTCCATTGTATTAATGTGTTCTCTACTATATTTGTGTTTTTTGTCTCGTTTCATTCTAAGCATACTCCATATCATAAATTTATTTAACAACTCAAATATTTCATCACACTTTGGTGTCCATTCAATTTAAATTTTCTTCTTCTAACAGGATGTAATGGGTTGAGAAATCTTGGAGAATCCTTTTATTAATCTTCTATAGTATCTAGAAATCCCCATGAATGACCTTGTTGATTTTTCTGAAGTCAACCCTTGGTATGCTCTGAAACCATGTTGATTTTCCTGAAGTCAACCCTTGGTATGCTCCGATACCATGTTGATTTTTCTCCTACTCAACACCCTTCAATTATCCCAAAACAAAATAATTGTATCTACTAAAAGCACAATTGATTAATCAACTAACCATTTAGCGCAAGCATAAATAAGGAAACCAAATCAAACATATAAGAACACCAAAATTTTTGGGTATAATCCCCTCGAAAAAACCCTTGGGAGGGAAAACCAATGTTGAGAATGATTTTATTATGTTAAAATCGAGGCTCTCGTAACAGGGATAATGACCCACTGAGAAACAACCAATACCTGCAATCGAGCACCTATTTTGTTGTTGTACAATCTTGTACCTACAGCTACTCTATTGTTTCCCAACCAGATTCTCTTCTCCTCTGGACTGAATAGATCTCTAGGTGAAATTTTTTCTTCAGCCCATGCTAAGATCTTCATGAGAAAAATTCCTTATTTTCTCTATATATGAGTCATTAGCTCCAATAGATATGTCATCCCATGATCTCTATGTGAATTTCCTTTTGCACCCATCTAAGATCCCCTTGGTCATTATCCTTCATGACTCAAGCACTTGAGAAAAAAAGTCCTTATTTTCTCCTTGGTGGATGTCTCAAGCACAAAAAAACTTTCTCTACTCCTATGTGCTCTTATGTGGCTTAGATATCTAGATGTAAGTCCTTCTCCACCTATCTAAGATCTCCTTGCTAATTTCCTTTCCTCCTTCCATTTCACAACAAGCTACCCAATATACTTTTTCTGGTTCCTAGACTTTGTTTCCCACTGCTCAGACCTATTGATCTTCTCTGACTCATGAAATTGCCCATGTACTGATTTGTTGATCCGAAAAGATATTTTAATGATAATGGTTGAGTTTTTAAAGCATGAGTTATTTAACCATTTAGGAAATTGATGAAAAAGGAATAATTATAAATGAAACATGGAAGCCATAATGCAATATATAGATCTGGAAATAAACATGAAGAAACAACAAACCATAACAAGAGAAGTTGATAATGGAGTTTGGCAATCTCGCCTATGTCTCCGGGCCTTTGTCTCAGTGGGTGAGGATTTCTTATTTCTGTTAAAATCTTTTAAAGTACATCATAATAGTCCCAAAATGATTACACGTTGATCTGGTTGTGTTCTACCAGATCTCAAGAACCCAACAAAACTGACGGCACTAAAAATGGATGAACGAAGCTCCCAGAAATGGCCCGCAAAGGTGCTCTCCTCAATGGCTTCCCTGCATAAAAATGGCTTTGGCTCAACAATTCTTTAGAATTTTCCTATTCTGAACATTCTCCATGGCTTCAAGAACCTCTGGTTTATATAGGCTTGAAGTTGGCAACAAACTCCCAACTTAACCCCAAGATCTGGCCTCAAAAAGGGCCCAAGATCCTCCAAAAATGGATTAAATCTCTCAATTCTGCTGAAAAAATCAATTAAAAATCTTATATTATAGTATAAACCCACTTATTAGAAAAATAGAGGGTGCAACCCCTTTCACATGGGCCCTTGGTTATATGGGCGCTCTCTAAGTGTCCATGGGTTAAACCTTGGCGCGCTGGCCCCCTTAACATTTAGCTCTGGGTCATGTGGCTTAACAATGTGGCCTCGCCCTAGTCCTCTACATGCCCCCCAATCTAGTGTAGCCCCTTTTTCTACATCCCTTGGTTGTGGGCTAGCTCCTTACTGACCGGGGCCTATCCAAATCATGCACCACTTGTCAATTCAAAAAGGAAAAGTGTTAGAATATAAAAGATTGTGCTCGTTTTACCATTGACAATACCCTTGTCACCCAACCATAGGTCGAAGCCACCCTCCGATCACCTTGACCTTGACAGAGAAAATAATCCTTGTAGAAATCCAATAGCCAAGAGAGGCTAATGCACCAAGCAAGAAGTAACCAAGCTGAACAAATAGTCTCACCCAAAAGCTAGCGCAACACCTTTCCCAGAAACTTGTGTACAAAGCTGCCAAACTGTAATGCGCACAATTGGCTCTCTGCAATTCTGAGAATGTGAATAATGAGAATTGGTGCCCTGTATTTATAGTAATCTGGTAGACTTGCCTGGGCTGAATTCTCCTTCTAGGTACTAATTAATTCATATTAATTATAGTTCTGCAGCCGACATCTTGTCTAGGGTTTCCTTCATTTATTTGCTTCCTTCCGGAACATTCTAATCTTGTCAAAGGTCACAATAGAGGTTCATACTTCTCGAAGCTATCATAATATCAACACTCCCTCCTATCTAGGGAGGTATGGTCTTGAGCACAAATAGACCATTCAACTGGTAGTATCATGAGCAC
>JASDQU010185912.1:0-20671 GCA_032191745.1 Picea mariana | reverse complement strand
GGGCAGATTTTGGACAGCTTATTGACAGAGTTTGTGGACAGGTTGTGGGCAGATTTGTTGGGCTGATTTTTGACACTTGTGGACAACCCCTTTTAACACCTGCGTGGACAGGAGTGAGGCTGTATTTCACGAACTCTTTTCACACCTATATTGCTAGGAGTGAAGTCGGTGTTCGCTTGCCTCTTTTCACAGCTGTGTTGACAGGAGTGAGGCAGCGTTCCTTTGCAGTTGGAGCATCAAAGTGAATGCAGTTTGGCAGTGATGTCAGTATCTCAGATGCGTGTGGAGGACAGGCTAGCTGGGGCTAACAATTGGTTGCCTTGGAAGGCGAGGATAGTCTTTGTCTTAGAGGACCTCAAACTATGGGATATAGTTGAGGCGTTTGTTCTAGTTCTTCTTGTTATTGCCCCTGTCTTGTTGGCAGTGTTCAAGAAGAGGAACAACAATGCAACGAGGACCATTTGTGATGCAGTGAGGGATCATATCATTCCCCACTTGACTGGGAAGACTTATGCATTTGAGATTTGGGCACCTCTATGCAAGTTGTATGAGAGCTCTAATGAGAACCGGAAATTGGTTCTTCATGATCAACTGAGGGGCATTTGCATGCTCGAGGATGAGTCAGTTACTTATTTCCTTGGTAGATACACCCAGATCAGAGATGAACTTGGAGCCATCGGAGAGGTGGTGGATCCCAACTCTATGGTGAGGACAGCTTTGAACAGCTTTACCAAACCATAGGGTCCATTCGTTCACGACATTGTTGCCAGGGAGGTTATGCCTACATGGGAGAAGATGTGGGATGACTTCGTCCATGAGGAGACTAGACTAGTAGCGGAGGCTTCTGGACAGCAACAGCAACAGCAGTCAGTTTATGGTGATGAGGACCTTGCTCTTTGGACAAAGGGCAAGAAGAAGATCGGTCGGGGAGGTCAACAGGGTCCCATGTTTGGGGCCCCACCACGGGGAGGACAGAGCAACAGCAGTGGGCAGAAGAGAGACATGAGCGCAGTGAGATGCTTTGCTTGTGGAGAGATGGGTTACTATGCAGGACAATGTCCCAAGAAGAAGAAGAAGCAACAGGATGTGTCAGCAGCGACAGTAGAGGAGATTGAGTTCGATGAGAAGTTTGCGAGAGAGTGTGCATTCGTGACTACTTTGTCTGTTGTTACACCATGCAGCATTAGATGGGGAGACAGAGTTGAGGAGGACCGACTGACTCATAGCAGTGATTCAGAGGGAGATCAGACTCAGTTTCCTTGGACACCATCTTCAGAGGGGGGGACTGGTCCACCCAAGATAGCTTCAATTTCAAAGTTGTCGAGCAGACAGAGAGTTGGTGCTACAGCTTCAAAGCATCAGAGATTGATGAGGAGGAAGAGCAGGGCACCACAGAGGCTTGAGCGTCACTTGGCTACAAAGACGGGAAGATCAGGTTCTAGATCCACTTCAGATGGAAGCTACTTGGCGAGAGGCCAAGTTGAGGATCTTGGTGAGATGCCGAGATCCAAGTGCTCTTGATGAGATACCAAGAGGGGGAGACTCTTGGTGAGATGCCAAGAGAGTGATTCTTGGTGAGATGCCAAGAGTAGTGACCGTTGGTGAGATTCCAGGAGGTAGAAATCCTTGGTGGGAGACCAAGGTGGAGATCTTTGATGTGATGCCAAGATCTAGGTGATCTTGGATAGGTGGAGAGACACTTCCATCTATAGATCACGCAGATTGAGCAGATCTGTGATAGAGACTACTTTCATTGATCAGGGTACAGCCATCTCATCGAGTATATGCCAGGAGACACTTTCCTCGGTAAGAGGGAGTGTTGAGATTTGGGTACCTTAGAAAGTGGTCCCCGTGTGTTTATGAGTCTCTAAACACAAAGGGAAAAACTATTACCCTTGTTACTTTACTTTATGATTCTAATTTCACTTTTGACTTAGGAGATTTAAGACAAAAGTGAAATATGTCACATTAAAGTGACAATTAATTCACAAAGTGGGTGAATTAATAGACATAAAGCAAACTATGGAAAGTGGGTTTCCTAAGTGAGATTTACGGATTGAATCTCACCCATTGATTAGACTTGGCTAGATTGGATCTAGGCCATTGATCTTTTAGGGTTTGGCCAAAGGAGGCTAAAGGAGGGTATAGTGCATTTATTAGTCTCATTCTTCACTTGTGAAAAGAGGAGAAGAGGAGGAGAGCTNAATCTCACCCATTGATTAGACTTGGCTAGATTGGATCTAGGCCATTGATCTTTTAGGGTTTGGCCAAAGGAGGCTAAAGGAGGGTATAGTGCATTTATTAGTCTCATTCTTCACTTGTGAAGAGAGGAGAAGAGGAGGAGAGCTTGGGCGCATTTCTTGAGGAGAGGAGGGCGCACTTGCATGAGGGTTTGAGGAAGCCTTTGTTGAGTTGAGAGAGCTTGGAGATGCCTTCCATGGACGCTTGGCTACTATTCTAGAGGAGGGCGCATACTTGTGGTGGAGGGCACATTTACTAGAGGAGAGGGGCGCAACCTTAAGAAGAGGGGCGCACATCTAGTAGAGGAGGCTCTACCCATTGCTTGGAGGCTCACTCCCTTTGTCGTGGCTTACTCTTGTGTTATAGAGGGAGCCATTGTGAGTGAGGGCGCATTCTATGGAGGAGGGGAGCACATGCTAGAGGAGAGGCACATTCTTGAGACTAGAGAGCGCATTCTAGTGTGGGAGAGGCCCTAACCTTGTGGAGAGAGCCATTTACCTTGGAGAGGAGCACTCTAGAGTTTAGAGGGCGCAAGGGTGAAGGAGGGAACTCTAATTGAGTTTTTGCATGTGGAGGGGGCGCACTTGAGGAGAGGGGCGCACCATCATCTTGGAGGAGGCTTTCTTGTGAGGAGGAGGCTACTTCAAAGGCAAAGACAAAGGCAAGGCAAGTTCAAAGGAAAGCAAGAGCAAAGGAAAAGCAAAGGATCAGGATAAAGACAAAGGAAACAAAGAGAAGGAAGGCTCACCAAGGCAAGGGGCGCCTTACTTCACAAAGCTTGTGGGGAAGTCTTCGAGGAACTCCAAGGCATCCGAGAGTGGTTGCTATTGTACCAGGTTCACTTGTATATGTTTCCTATGTTGTACATTTTGCTTTGAGGCCTTCTATATATATCTGCTCCAAACTGGTTTTTCCCATGGGGGGGTGTGTTTTCTAGGGTCATGTTGACCAAAAATCTATGTGTCAATTTCATGCATGCTTAGAAGTGTAGATCATCATTTTAAAGTTAAAGATCTAGAGGTAGTGTTATTTGTTTTGATGTATATTGCATATGCTAGCATTGAATAAAGAAAACACTTGCAAGGGCACCTCGAAAGGGCACTTAACCATCAAATATTGAGCTGAAAGTTTGGTAACTGTTTGCTGTCCTAAAACAGCAGCAAAAGACAGCCACAGAGTTGAAACTTAGAGCCATACTAAGGTCAAAGACAGACCTTAGATGGCAGCCTCATAGGACCTCAAAAAATCTACATTCATGGCAGAGCAGGAAGCAATCCAGTATTGCTCTCAACACGGCAGAAACGGAATACATTATAGCATGTTCCACTAGTTGTGAAGCCATATGGCTTCGGAAGTTGTTGACAGGTCTATTCGATCTGGAGATGGAAGCCACCGTGATTCTATGTGATAACCAGAGTTGCATAAAGATGACGGAGAACCCTGTGTTCCATGACAAGTCAAAGCACATAGAAATCCGGTATCACTACATTCGTGATATGGTGCAGAGGGGAGCTATAAAGCTCCAATATGTTGGCACAAATGAGCAGGTTGCAGATGTGTTGACCAAGCCTCTGTCTCGTGTGAAGTTTGAGCACTTCTAAGACAAGCTTGGTGTTGTCTGAAAGGACCTCCCTCGAAAGGGGGAGCGATGTTGATGATACCATGGTATCCTGACCAACAGCAGGTAGCTCAGTTAGGATTTTATATCCTAGAGGACTGATCATCCCTGGACAGATCCTGAAGGTCCGGTAAGGACGGTCTGTCAGAGTACCTATGCATGTATATGCCAGTAGTGGTCAGTAGTGGTAGCTCCGTTAGGACTTTATATCCTACGGAATCTTTTGATTCCTGGGTAGATCCCGAAGGTCCGGTAAGGACGGTCTGTCAGAGTACCACGTGGTAGCTCTATTAGGATTTTATATCCTAGGGAATCTTATGATTCCTGGGTAGATCCCGAAGGTCTGGTAAGGACGGTCTGTCAGAGTACCACAAAATGTTGTTGTTGCACCTGCCTCATTCTGTTGCCATATGATAATGTTGATGATGTTATCTTAGCCTTGTGTTGATGATGTTATCTCAACCTTGTGCTAATGATGTTGATGATGTTATCTCAGCCTCGTGCTGATAATGTTGATGATGTTATCTCAGTCTCATGCTAACGATGTTGATGATGTTATCTCAGCCTCATGTTGATGATGTTGATGATGTTGTATCAACCTCGTGTTGTTGATGATGATGTTGTATCAGTCTTGTACTGATTGATGATGTTGTATTAGTATTATACTAATTGATGTTGATGTAAATGATGATGATGCTACTCCAACACCATGCTGTGAAAGATGATGTTTTTGATGATGAGAAAAACTTCCGATGATTTATAGATGTGTCAGTCAATGTTCCAGATGTTGATGATGATGTTGCCCTCTCCTCCTCCTGATGATGTTGTATTGTGTTATGTCACTAGAATACCCTTCTTGTTAAGGGGGAGTGTTGAAATATTGTAACTGCGAAGAATATTCTAATTATAATTGAGTTATTTTCTTATAAATCAAATCCCCTTTTGTGGATTGATCATGTCGGGCTTTGTATAAGACCAAATCCCCTTTTGTGAATTGGTCAAACCATGGTTAAATGGTGTTGTTTGTAAAGTCATCCCCCGGGGCTAATTAAAGTGGTATTAACCACTAATTGGAGAAGTCGGCCCTGATTGATGAAAGGACATAACCCTAGCGCCTGCCAACCAGTATAAATAAGAGTGAAAGGCTTCACTCATTCACTCAAGTCACTTATCTAGTGCACAAGTTTTGAAGGAAGTTGCAGTTAGAAGAAGGAGAAGAGAGAGGCGCATGCCTAGTGTTAGATATTCTTGGTGGTTTGGTCCTTTCTATTAGCATTGTATTGGCAATCTATATTAAGGAATTTTTTGCTAGGTTTTCTCCCCCATGAGGGTTTCCTAGGATAAAATGTTGTGTACTCTGTGATTGTGTTTCTCTCAGTGATCCTATCTTGTGCTATTATCTTTGAAAAGCATTAAAACTTAACATTAAATACGTTATAAGGTTGTCTGGTATGAAGGTTGATATTAATACCAAATAAAAATGAATGGAAAGTATAAGAATGTGAAAGTGATGCACATGTATAGTGTATAAGTGTATGTATACTAAAGGGCATGATATGACTACCTAAGTAAGAGGGTAGTAAGGCAAGGAATGTGTTTGCCTGGACTGAATAATGCTTGGGATGCATGGTTGACCCTATGTTGGAGGGTCTAATTACCTCAATGGAATAATAACTTGAGGAGGATGTGTTCCATGTCCTCAAGAAATGTTGATGTAAATTATTGAAAAAATAAATAAATGAGCAGGAATGCTTTGTTGTCATGTTAGAAGGCAACATGATTAAGCCTTTGAGGGTTGCATCAGAATGATTGTGAACAATCGTGAACTAAATGGTTTTAAAGTAAAGATGCATGAGAACTGTACGGTCTGCCTATGGTAGACACACATAAACTCGTATTGATGCATGTTGTTAAGTGCATGAAAGAACAGTTTGAATATAAACTGATAAGAATAATGTGCATATGTGAATGCAAGTTGGAGTAGACGTACATGTTTGAATGTAATTATGAATGCATAATAGAGATGCATGCTAAGAATTCCTTATAGAATATTAGGTAAAAATCTGAAATGACAAAGTTGAGGCTGACTCGAGGTTGAGATCATTTTACATAATATTAGATATGCAACAAGAGAGTTGCATGTGGAGAAAGTTCCCTGTGGAGGAGTTCTATAAACACTCTGTTTGGAGAACAGAGTTATAATTTTAATTACTGTTGAGAATTAAGCAGTGGGCTGCAAAGCTTATTTATATAAGAATCTTGGATTACATTTTAAAATATCATGCATGAGTAAAAAAAACATGCAAACGAATGAGGACCAATCTGATTTTTGGTTGGGAAATGTGCAGAATGCACAAGTTCATAATTCATTATGAACAAAAAGTTTGTTGATGTAGCATGTTGAATTATTCAAGAAGGTCAAGGTGAACATGACCAAAACTGCTCAAGGAAAAGAGCAGGGAGGTCCCAGGAAGGGATAAATTGTAGAAGCAAAGGAGGAGAAAAGGATTAATACTTTTCTCACTATAAAACTCTGAATAAAGAGACGGAGTTGTATATTTTAAAAGAACAGTTGTAAAAATAAATACAGCTGGTAAATGACAAACAAATTAATAAATATGTTAAATAATGAGCTTGGTTAAGCCATATTGTGTGAAGGCAATGAGGCCTTGGAAAATGATTCAGCGGGACTGAAAGTCATGGGCTATGTAGAAGGAGTTTGACAAAGGGAAGAATCCCTTAACTCCTTTCTTGTTGTCTATTGTGTTTTCTCTAGGATGTGAAATTGATCTGTAGATGCAGGTAAATGTTTTAACATGAGGATTTTGTTAGTTGTACGGATATAGATATAGCCGAAAATTTGATTGTGTTGGCACTCAACGCATTAAGGAGCAATGTGATAGAGAGCATACAAATATGTTGGGGCATATCTGAAAATGTTTTATTGATATGCTATGATACATGCATTTTTATTTTACATGATATATGTAGGAAATGATTTAGTTGTTGGAAAATGACAGCTATCAATGGTTGACAACCTCAGGAAGAGGAGAAATACAAGAAGGTTGTTGTTGAAAGATTGATGGAGGGACTTGGAGAGTCCCCATAAAACACCATTGATAAGGTAATGTCAAAAAGGGTGTTGGAAGCCAAAAAAGATATAAAAGTGTTCATGCCCATGTGACATAAGAATTTAAAAAAGGGATTGGGTAAGAATCCCTTCCAAAATATTTTATTATTTTAGTGACATGCATGTGTTTTAGAGTGGTTGATTGTATGTCAGTGATATACAAGAAGGTTATGATTCATGAAAAGAAAGAATTGGGTGACCATGAGTATTGACACCCTGGTTATTGGTAAAGAAAGAATGTTGGAATGCATTCATATGAAAATTCTGATTTCATAAAATATATGTTAATTGGAGGTTATGATCAGTCTGACGCAGGAAGAACAGTGTTGTAATAATGGATGTGAATAGATAATCCAAATGGTAGGAGGTTGGTTGAGTCCCACATGCATTGGTCCATAAGGGGGACCAATGCATGTTAGTTATGAAAGAGCCAAACTATTATGAAAAGGAAATCTCATACTTGTGAATCTAGTCCCTATGTGGAAAAGATCTGAAAATGAAAATGTGAAACTTGAAATATGTGGGTAACAGATTTGAAAAGAAGTTTGATTGAAAACTAATGAAAGCATCTCACGAATTTATGCATGCATCTAATACAGGTGAGATGAAAAGGATATGTCCGAGGAGGACAGATGATAGTTGTCAAAGCTGGAAAGCATGGAAAATGACTATTGTAGTGACATGAGAACCTTGTGATAAGCCATGATCCTTATAAAATGATGAGTTGTGGTGACATGGGCGGAGGGACGCCTCGGCAAGAGCAAGTCGGAGGGACACCTCAACTGTAAGACTCGAGGAAGTCTCGGAAATTCTTCTTCTTGTGCGAGAAAGTCTTGGCAATGCAAGATGGATCACCCGAGGGACTGTATAGCAGAGAAGGGGATGCATGAGCCTAGGCCTGGAGGGTGAGTGACCGCAAGGAAGAGGAGACTTCAATCATTCTTGTAAATTATTGGTTGGGAGCATGCACACAATGGGAACGTCAAGGAAAAAAAACTGAGCCAAGAACATATGACAGCTGCATGGATGCAAAACCATGCACCTGCACAGATTTTGAAATGCCAGAGTCTGAGTGAGGATCAGATTGTGAAAGACAAAAAAGAAGATAATGTTGAACCRGTTGAAGGATAAAGGCRTGACAAGTACTACTGAGAAAGACAGGTTCTACTGAGAAAGAACACTGAGGACGGTGTTCCTTTGAAGGGGGAGGGGATTAACACTCCCCTTCTAAACCTATGATTATGTGTAATTAATCATGATTTATGGTTGTCAKACAATGGCATAAAAAACATTGTAAATGTATTATTGTAAATACCAACCRCTAACTGTGAAGGTTAACCCTTAAAGTACTGGCCATGATACCACTAGAGGAATGAGAGGAGGTTCTTTAAGTTAAAGGACTTCAAGCCTTGTTCAGATTATTTCCCTTAGCCCCGATTTCAAGGAAAAACAGTTAATAAGGGAGGGTTGGTGGTTGAGCAACCAACCACCCTCAATGAATACAAGTATGGAAGACCTGGCTAAGACAGTTGAAATTGTCAGCCAAAGGTACCATAGGGTACCATTTCTGCAGATGAGATTGACCTGAGTCCCTTCTGACAGAAGGAAGGAGACAGGTCGAGAACCTTCCCAAGGAATTACGTGCAGAGGAAGCACGAATAGGAAGAATGGGGAATAGAGGGATTCGTGCAAAAGGAGGCACAGAGGCAAACAAAGGAGAGACGAGTTGTGAGTTGGGGAGCACCTGAAAAAAGAGAACTACTGCAAGGAAACGCACGAGTGAGTGCAGAAAATTCCCTGGTGGTATCATGGCCTGGCATGGGGGTGGCCTGCTAGCGAAGTGACTGAGCGTGCAGAGCCTATAGTTGGGTGGAAAGGCAAACACCCATAGTCAGTTGGTCGGTTAACTTCTTCACAGAACAGATAAGTAGTCTTGTGCTTTGTGTCACTAGATTTAATTAAATGGTTGGTGCCTGAAATCATAGTCATGAATGTTTAAGCTTGTTTGATGGATTAAGTCTGTAAGTGTATTCATAATTGTATAAGCTTGATGATGGATTTAATGCTCGTTGCAATTGCAAGTTTGTGTATGACCAAAAATGTGCATGCCTGATTTATGAAATCAATATTGGTTTTTTTTGGTAAATTGTGGCATTGGAATGACTATAGAACCTGTAAATGAACTAATCGTAAGATCTACATAGGAGGCCAGAGAAGGCAGATAAACCATGAATACTCTGCCATAAATCGTTTAATGCATATTGATAACTGGTGAAACTCAGTAGCCGTCGATCTGGGGAGGGGGTCGATCATGACCATCCAAAGATGGGCTAGTCCAGTCGGCAAAAATCCTTGTGCAATCGGCGATTGAATTTCATCCGTCAGATTTGAGCATTGAGCGATCTCAGCCATCGAGTTTTGTAACCAAGCTCAAGAGGGAGTTCCGTGACCCAGGGCATCGGACCCCGGAAGAATTCTAAGTCCAAGCTCCTTTGAAAGTCTCGACACGCTGATATCCGTGGACCAGGGTTTCAGCCCCTGGTTCCATGCCTCGTTACACAAGCACGAGGAGAGAGAGAGAGTAACGTCATCATCACGTGTTATGCCTACACAACAGCCAGGGTGTCACGGGGGTGACACTTGCCAGCTCCTGGTTTGCTAATGATTTAAGAGTGGGACCCTCATCAAGATCATGCCCCGGAATGGGCGTGTTAAACCCCAAGCTGTCAGATCTGAGGGTCATCAAATCCTCACTGTTGATCCTTCCTGATAAGAAATTTTGAATCTCAGACCTTTGGGAAATGTTAGATGTATGAGGAGTTGGGAAAGTCCTGATGGCATGATGTCTGGTGGTCGAGATCCCGAGATGACGTCACCCAACCAATGTCAAGTGAACAAGTGTTCGCACCTAGACGGATGAACCAAACACTCGGTGACGACATGTACACCACGTCAATCCATGTGTCAAATGTGGGTCCAATTAGACGTAGAGGCTTGGATTTGGGGCCTTTGAACCCTAGTTGTTAGATCTATAGGCCGAGAGATCTTAGTCGTAGATCTACGAGGGTCATAACCTCGTGATTAACAATCATTAATCACCTCATAACCCCCGGACGACGAACCACGGGGAGTTTTAATGTGCAGGAGACCGGTAAAGAGTCGTGATCCGGTGCCTGCAGTTACCTAGTGGCGACACATGTCCTCCTTAAATCTTGCGCGATAGATAGATCCCACTGGTGATCTTGATCACAGATTAAATCTTGACCGTTGATTTCCCTTTAACTAAGTCCAACTTTCATCGTGGACCGCCACAAAACTTGGAGCCTATTGGAACCTTGTGCTCCATGTGTCATCTCATGAATGGACTCTCACGTCAGCATGACATATCTCAACATCAAACTCTCAAGACGTATTAGTCTTCCCAACATACAAGAACTCACCAAGGTTCGAGATCTATCAAGACAAGAACCGTCGATCTATGGATTGACGAGCTAATCTCCATCATTCGATGCCCAGTGGTGATGTGTCGCCCGATGAATGGCCCACGTGTCGTGACGTGGAAGGGCCACGTGTCACACAATGGTGTTGCCACGTGTTACATTGTTTTGGTATATTTGGATGAAGGTCCAAGTGGAAAAAGAGTGCCACGTGTTACATCGTTTTGGTATATTTGGACGAAGGTCCAAGTGGAAAAAAGAGTGCCATGTGTCGAGTGGCACGAGTGCCACGTGTCATGCCAGCTGGCATGACTAGATAGGGCCACGTGCCCCAAGATGCCAATTGTATCTCGGATCTCGAACATCCGGAGGTTTAGGGAAAATAGGCCTAAAGAAAAAGACCAATAACCGATTCCCAATAGATCCGAGGTGACATCAGGTGATGTCACTCGACCAATGCGCAGTGTACAAGTGTTAGAGCATGGTTGGACAAGCCGGGCATTCCATGGTGACATGTGTACCACGTCAACCCATGTGGATGTCCACGTGTCACATGGTGATCGTGCCACATGTCAAGTAGTTTTAGTATTTTCAAACAGAGCTCCGTGGGAAAACTTGTGCCACATGTCACGAGATGACGGTGGCCATGTGTCATGCCATGGTTAGGACAAGTGGCATGATAGGACATAGTTGCGTGTCCTAGGTGCGAGCTCATCTCGAATCGAGCATTTTGGACTGTGCAAATAATGGAAGGGGTCGATGTCCTGAAATCCCGAGCGTCGACGTCCCGAGATGACGTCAGACGACGTCACCAGACCTATGTGCGATGGACAGGAGTCAACGCCTAGTTAAAGCAGGTCTCGGAAGAGTTTCGAAGCAAGTGTTGAGTGCAGTAAAGGATTGAGGCCCGATAAGACGAAGGCCAGATGGAATAGGTGGCAAGTGCCACGTCTGCACTAAGGGGTGACGTGTTCTGACACATCAGTGCCACATTGGATGACACAGGTGATGTGGAGCCACGTGGGTGTCACGTGGTAGTAAAGAGCTTTTTGGCCAATAAAGGCCCTAAATCTTTAGAAGGCCATAACTTTTGATCTAGAGCTCTTGGCAAGCAAAAGATGATAGTGTCATTTTTAAAGGGATTCGAGGAAGTTTAGGAAANGTCCCGAGATGACGTCTGACGACGTCACCAGACCTATGTGCGATGGACAGGAGTCAACGCCTAGTTAAAGCAGGTCTCGGAAGAGTTTCGAAGCAAGTGTTGAGTGCAGTAAAGGATTGAGGCCCGATAAGACGAAGGCCAGATGGAATAAGTGGCAAGTGCCACGTCTGCACTAAGGGGTGACGTGTTCTGACACATCAGTGCCACATTGGATGACACAGGTGATGTGGAGCCACGTGGTAGTAAAGAGCTTTTTGGCCAATAAAGGCCCTAAATCTTTAGAAGGCCATAACTTTTGATCTAGAGCTCTTGGCAAGCAAAAGATGATAGTGTCATTTTTAAAGGGATTCGAGGAAGTTTAGGAAAAGTGAAAATTTAATACCCAATCCCTTAAAAGGGTACTTAGGGGGGTGGATGTGTTACATTTGGATTTGCATCATACCAGAAAGCAAAGATCGTCAAACCAATAGAGTCATGATTGCCATGATTGCAGATTATATTGTATGGTAATATACTTATTGTTAATATCTATTCAGCCCATGATTGCAGATGTCATACACTAGCTACACTGATAATCCCATTGCTATGCTGCAATGAATTTAGATTGAATGCTTTTATCGAATGTTTGTTTTTCTAATTTAATTTTAATTCTAAAACGGACACAGTGAATATTGAATTGTATCACTCTCTCCCTGCAATTCTAACATTTCTATATCCCTCACTGCTTCAACATTGAGCTGCTCATGTTCCATTCTCATGATTTCTGGTCTGGTCAGCTCATGTGGTCAAACCTGGCCAACTTGTCCCGTGCACGTGTATAATTTCTAATTCAGGACATACACAGCAGTTGTGAAGAGATTCAACAAGGAAAATTATCTACCTGCCTATATTTGTTTTCCTTTTTCATGAAGGAGCAAATGTCATTTTTAGTCACATGTGTATTTGTCATTGCTCACCCCTTTCACTCAACTCAATTAATAGCAGATCTAAGCTTGAGCTTTCTTTTTTGTTAAGAGAAACACTCTGTAGTGATTGTCAAATGACTCTTTATTTAAACAACCAAGTCATAAATGCTATAAATTCATAAAACTGATTGTCCCATATCGAAATTCATAACTTTCCCCTGCATATTGAATATAAAACTATACTGAATCTGTCATTATCAGTGTTACAATTTCAAAAATATACTAACAATAGGAGTATGAGTATGTTAGAATTTCCAGGAAAAAGTGAATCAAAATTTCCATTAAAAAAGTAAATCAAAAATATTGTGAAACAGCTTAAGCTTGCTGATTTGTGATTGTAGTTAAAACTATTCACATTTGTGAACAGTTCCAAAAACATTATATTTACTTGTCATCGTCATCTTCATCCATTCCAGCGTGTCAAATTTAAAAGGGAAAATGAATAAAACAGAAGCCTCTTGGATTTACATTGAGAGTCATAGATGTAGAGTTATTTCTGTAGTCCAATATTTAAACTTAGATGAGAATCAAAATAGACCATGATGGACTCTGCTGTTCCGATGGCTATTGTGCCCTGTTTTCCAACCTAGCGTCTCCTTATGATCTCTCCTTCCATTACCATGCCCTATTTTCCAACCTGGAGTCTCATTATGGTCTCTCCTCCTTTCTTACCATGCCCTATTTTCCAACCTGGAGTTCCGATGGCCATTGTGCCCTGTTTTCCAACCTGGAGTCTCCTTATGGTCTCTCCTCCTTCCATTACCATGACCTATTTTCCAACCTGGAGTCTCATTATGGTCTCTCCTCCTTTCATTACCATGCGCTATTTTCCAACCTGGAGTCTCGTTATGGTCTCTCCTCCTTTCATTACCATGCCCTATTTTCCAACCTGGAGTCTCGTTATGGTCTCTCCTCCTTTCATTACCATGCCCTATTTTCCAACCTGTAGTTTCATTATGGTCTTTCCTCCTTTCAATACCATGCATGGGTAGGTCATCAAAGTCGAAAGAATCATCATCGAGGCATCCATCCTTTCTATTTTCCAACCTGGAGTCTCTCCTTTCATTACCATGCCCTATTTTCCAAACTGGAGTCTCGTTATGATCTCTCCTCCTTTCATTACCATGCCCTATTTTCCAACCTGGAGTCTCGTTATGGTCTCTCCTCCTTTCATTACCATGCCCTGTTTTCCAGCCTGGAGTCTCGTTATGGTCTTTCCTCCTTTCATTACCATGCCCTATTTTCCAACCTGTAGTCTCGTTATGGTCTTTCCTCCTTTCAATACCATGCATGGGTAGGTCATCAAAGTCGAAAGAATCATCATCAAGGCATCCATCCTTTCTATTTCCTCTATCCCCATTCATTACAGGGACATCAGTAACTCTAGAGCTATCTGCATTTTCAAAGACAGCAACTTCTGCCCCATCTGATTCATCATCATCAAAGTCATCATTCCATGCTTTCGAAGTGGTAAGCAAGTCAAAATGCCGCCCAAATCTTCTTTCTGGATACCCAGATTGCTGAGAATCATCAGCCCATTTTCCATCTCTACCATGTCCAAGACTGCTGGTGTACTCATCTTCAGGGCGCTTGTGGTCACAGTTATAGCATGTCATATTTCTTCGATAATTCAAAAAGTTGCACCTTCAACATCGTACATTTCATATCAATACAAAACCAACTAATATTAAGAATAGATTTCAATAAGCACAGATGGCAAGCAAAGATAGCAGATTAGTCAAGCAGATCAGCCAATCTGACACAACAAATTGAAAGCAGCTCTCAATAAATGAAACTGTAACTTGAATCCTGCATGGAGAGTCTTACCCTGGGCATTCCCACTCCCCTGGATTCAGCTCTCTTTTTGGACGCTTTGAGTCACATTGTAGGCAGTTGTGATTCTTTGCGAAGTTCATAAAATCACACCTAATAATCCAGTCCAGGACACCAAGAATGATAAATAGGATGAAATGATGATAAAAAATATGTAATTCAATTGTAGGGCCAAAGTGGAACTCCATAGAGACGAATAATAGGACATAGAAGAGAAGTTACTTTGGACAAAGCCAATCCCCTCTCTTCATTTCAATGTCATCACGGCCCACTCTCTTTCTCGGTGGAGGTTGAGGCACTTTCACTTTTGGAGCAGGCTTCTTGACAACTGGTTTTGGAAGGTTTGGATCAAGTGGGATTGCACTCAATCTGACCACTTCTTTTAACAATTTGCGAATAGATTCCTTCACTGTCTTCCTCTTATGTAATTTGTTTTCTGCAGAATCAATTAAAGGATCCAATCCATAAACCATTAAAATCCGCATAACATCCATTGTAGTCGCAGGCTCTTCTTCACGTGGGAGCGTGTAAGCTGTCTCACAAGAGCTTCTTAATTTACAAGAGCTACACACCTGAGAAGCATGTTAAGAAAGATGCAAATTTATCAACAACAAATGGTGGTATTTGTGACAAAATAGCAGCATAAGTCAGTTAGTCTCTAGCGATGGAACTTATGCACACACACTAAGATGTTAAAAAACACTAGTAAAAGAATGTAAACAGAAAATTTTTACTATAAAGATTGATCAAACAAAAGAAAAATTGGAAAATATTAAAACATCAACTAATTCATGCATTTGTTCATGAAACAAAATAATAGATACAAATAGCATGGAAATACATAATAATGAGCACAGAAGACAAACTTGCATGCCAAGACTGAGCTAAAAGTATAAAGTGAACAGTAGGCATGGGTGAAAGCAATCAGATGCAAGGCAACGAAGACTTGGCAAGGCTTGGCCAAAACTGATCAACTCAGGCTAGGAGATGTTGCAGGGAGCGCAGTTAGGGTTGTGTGAAGATTCTAAGAGGCCATGCAGAGGGCAGAGTAGATTCACATAACTGCAAGACCAGACTTGGAGAAAACAATGACACTGGCATTGGTTCTATGGTTGCACAAGTAGGTTCTACTGGGCATCAGAATGTGGGATATACATTGTTTTCACAATCCATTGACCAAGTAACCTTTGCTTATGAGACTCCCAGATGGGATGATAGAGACGTAACTGCTGACATCTGCCATACCAGAGATAGGTGGCAGAAGTCGCACCAACTTGCTTCAGATACCTTTGTGGGAGATGGAAGTTGGCCACAGCATTGTTGTTTTGCCAGAGGAATCGAGTTTGACCATCCCCATTCATTATAAAAGGAAACCTCCAAAAAATCAGTGAGGATTGACCCTATCAGTGCAAGCAAGCTCCTCCCTTGCATATCCCTGATACAGCTGGAAGGGATGGTATAGTTTGAGTGGGCAGAGAAGAGGGAGGAAGCTGGGTTGTATTGTGTTCTTGCAGGCAGTTAGGGACTTGGGAAGGCTGGATTACACTCCACCCGAGTTGGTTTTTGAGGCTACAGAAGAGAATAAGGGAGAGGAGGGGTGCAAGAGATGGGGCATGTAAAACTTATAGCACAAAATCATAGATATCCCAGCAAACTCAATGATCTGGAAATGCACATTTATGCTACAAATAAACACAATATTCAGAATAAAGAGCAAYCACATGAGAACAAATATTTTTACCCAGCTAACTTCTTCTGGTCAGATTATTTATTTTGAGAATAATAGTACAAGGCAGAAGATCTCTTATCTCAGGTCTTGAATAATCCTCCTTRATCAGATTTCTGCAAGTACAAATCGCCCCAAGTCTCTCCATCTGTACGGATCAAGTCCCTTMTTTTTCTTGACAGTACGAATCAGCAGTGCTTTCTCTTCTGCTGTACGGATCAATCCGTACTCCTCGCTGGCTGAGTGAATCAGACGTATTCCTCTTCTAGATGTACGGATCAGGCTGTACTACTTGTAGGCTGTACGGGTCCTGCCCCTGAATGCTGAGATCTCGGCCCTAGCTCGGCCTCTCGTCTTCAGTCTTGGCCCTAACTCGGCTTACCTTTAGCAGAGAATTTCTTTCCTTGACAAATCGATTCATGCTCAATAGCAATCTCAAACATCCTTTTATACTTGAAGTTGATCCATGTGAAAGGATGAGAAATAATCTCAGCCATTAGATCTAGATCTTGATCAATGGCTGGGACTTAATCTCTTGATGAGACAACTTAAATGTACTTTTTGTGTTCTCACAAGTTAGAGAACCTTTCTTCACTATAATATTCTAACACTCCCTCTTAGTGAGGAAAGTGTTCTCTATGACTCCCATCTTTTCCCTGAAGTATTCAAATTTCCCTTTAGGCAATCCTTTAGTTAGGATATCTGCAACCTGCTCATTTGTGGAGATGTACTGAAGCCTCACTGCCCCTTTCTGTACTCTATCCCTGATGAAGTGGTACTGGATTTCAATATGCTTGGATCTGTCATGAAAGACTGTGTTCTCTAGAAGTTTAATACAGCTTTGATTATCACAGTAAATTATTGTAGGATTCAATTCCGAAATGAACAAATCAACAAGTATCTTGCGAAGCCAAAGTGCTTCACAACTTGCTTGACTTGCTTCCATGTACTCGGCCTCTACAGAACTGAGAGCTACAGACTTTTGCTTCCTGCTGTACCAAGAGATCATCCCTGACCCCAAGCTGAAGCAACATCCGGAAGTACTCTTCCGATCCATCACATTCCCTGCCCAATCTAAGTCTGAATATCCCACCAAGCTAATTTGGTCTCCCTTCACATACTGAAGTCCATACTCTATGGTACCTTTCAAGTATCTCAAGATGTGTTTGGCTGCAATCCAATGTACTCTCCTAGAGTCCACCATGTGATGACTGAGAGTATTGACAATGAAATAGATATCGGGTCTAGTGTTGATCAAGTACATCAAGCAACCAATCAATTGTCTGTAGATGGTGGGATTCACCTTCTCTGACTCAGAGGTGTTCAATTTCTTGAGATTTTTAATCATGGGAGTGGCCATAGTTTTGCAGTCCTCCATCCCAAATCTTTTAAGAATCTCAACTGTATATTTTCCTTGACCAAGGAAAATCTCACCCTCTCGTTGTCAGATTTCTAAGCCAAGAAAATAATGCATTAGTCCCAAATATTCATCTCAAATTCTTTGGCTAAGTTGTTCTTGCAACTTGTAATTTGAGTTTTTGTACCTGTCAGGAACAGGTCATCAACATATAGAACAAGAATGAGAATATCACTTTTATTTCTGAGTAGGTACAAATTTGAATCTGCATTGCTTTTGACAAACCCAATGCTTTGGAGATAGCTCTCAATTATGGAATACCACGCCCTAGGTGCTTCTTGAGTCCATAAAGAGCCCTTTTTAGTCGACATACATGACTTGCTCTATCATGAACTTCAAATCCCTGTGGTTGTTCCAAATAGACTTCTTCCTCAATCTTCCCATTGAGAAATGTTGTCTTGACATCCATATGATGAATCTTCCACCCCATCTGAGTGGCAATGGACATTACTACTCGAATGGAGGTATAACGAGCTACAGGAGCAAAGGTCTCATCATAGTCTACTCCATGTTGAGAGACACCACGAGCTACAAATCTAGCTTTGTATTTTTCAATGCTGCCATATGTTGCATGCTTGGTCTTGAAGATCCACTTGGAGCTAACCACAGACTTCCCTTTCAGTCCTGGCACAATTTCCCATACTTCATTTTTCATTATTGAGGCATATTCTTCTACCATAGCATCTTTCCATACCTGCTTCTTGACTCAATAATATCACTCATAAGTGCAGCATATCCTGAGTATCTCTGAGGAGGTTTACTTGTTCTTACTGAAGTCCTTGGAGCTTTTACTTGTTCATTGGCTTCTTTCAACAATTGTTCTACCCACTTTGGTTTTCTTTTCTTGGAGGATCCTGACTGATCTTCCACCTATTTTTTATTATGTCCCTCAATAGGAGATTTTGTAGACTGAGGAGATGATGCTTCCTCCTGCTGAGAAGTTTTTGTTTCTAGAACGTCTCCATGCCTAAAAGACTTCTGGAAAGCTCTTTCTTCTTCAAATTCGACGTCCCTTCTTTCCACTGTTTTCCTAGTAGATGGAATGTACACCCTGTAGGCTTTGGAAGTTTCACTGTACCCAACAAGAATCACTCTCTCTGCCATGGGATCCAACTTGGTCCGTTTCTTTTCAGGAATATGACAATAGACAAGACATCCAAAGATACATAGATGTCTGATGTCAGGTTTCTTCCCAGTGAAGGCTTCTTCTGGAGTTACATTTCCTAATACTCTGTGAGGACTCCTATAGCTTCTGCCCAAAGGAACCTTGGAAGATCCTGATCATGAAACGTTGCCTTTATTGCCCCTACAATTGCTCTATTCTTCCTTTCTGACACTCCATTCCGCTGAGGAGTGTATGGAACTGTTAACTCCCTCTTAATTCCTGCTTTTACACAAAATTTCTTGAAGGCATGAGACGTGTATTATCCTCCATTTTCTTATCTGAGGACTTTTATCTTCTTCCCAATTTGATTTTCAACAATAGCCTTAAACTCTTGAAACCCTCTAAGAACCTCTTCTGAGGCTTTGCCTTTCAGAAAATAAATCCAAGTTTTTCTTGAGAAGTCATCTATGAAGCTAATGTAATATTTGAACTTGCCCCCTATAGAGAGAGATGACATGGGGCCACAAATATCAGAATGGATCAGATCCAAAATTCCTTTGGACCGATGATCACTTTTAGGAAATGGTGCTCTCGTATATTTCCCTAGAGCACATCCTTTGCATATTGCATGATGATCTGTACTGAATGGAGGCATTCCTGTCACAATCTTACCCAAAATCTTAAGGGGCCCATGACCAATATGAACCATCCTCGTGTGCCATAGTTCACTATCTCTACTACCACTACTATTGGCTAGAGCATAATGTGAATCAAACTGAAGCTTGTACAGTTAATCCTTTCTTACCCCAATGACTTGCTCATATTCTTAAGCTTGATATAAGCCCTTCGCTCCTTGAAGGATACTTCATATCCCTTGTCTTCTATAGCAGATACTGACACCATTTTTTTCTTTAATCCAAGGACATAGAGAACATCTGAAAGGTAGAGAGGTTTTCCTAGCTCCCTCTCAAACTTTACAGTTCCTATCCCTTTTGGATGATATGCAGAGTCATCTCCCAAAAGAATCTCAAAGTCAAAACCTTTTTCTTCAAGATTACTGAAATAATGTTTATGACCAACCATATGACTGGATGCTCCACTATCAATATACCAGACCTCTCTGGTTTGAGTACTCGACAGACAAGCCCTGCAACTGTTGTTTGCCATTCAAACTCAATAGTGAAGTTGGGTTGCTCAGATCATGCGTTCTGATACCATGTAAAACTTATAGCACAAAATCATAGATATCCCAGCAAACTCAATGATATGGAAATGCACAATTATGCTACAAATAAACACAATATTTGGAATAAAGAGCAACCACATGAGAACAAATATTTTGACCCAACTAACTTCTTTTGGTCAGATTATTTATTTTGAGAATAATAATAATAATTTATTTTTAAGGTCACGGCCAAGCAAGACACCAAATTGGTGTATGAGACCCCCTCCGCCCAGCGGTTTTACTGGTAAAGTCTACGGAGGTATGCATACCCTACCCCCGCTCTGGATTTGAACATCTCTTATCTCGGGTCTTCAATAATCCTCCTTAATCAGATTTTTGCAAGTACAAATCGACCCCAAGTCTCTCCAGTTGTACGAATCTAGTCCCTTCTTTTTTTTGACAGTATGAATCAACAGTGCTTTCTCTTCTACTATACAGATCAGTCTGTACTCCTCGCTGGCTAAGTGAATCAGACGTATTCCCCTTCTGGATGTACGGATCGGGCCATACTACTTGTATGCTATATGAGTCCTGCCCCTGTATGCTGAGATCTCGGCCCTAGCTCGGCCTCTCCTCTTCAATCTTGGCCCTAACTTGTGTTAAATTTACATGCAGCAGCGAGAGCCATTCTCCTGGAGGATGGCCAAGACCCTAGACAAGATCTAGGGCCCCCAGTGCACTCCTGGGGTATGTGGTCTAGGACCAAATTGATAAAGACCCTAGACAAATGTCTAAGGCCCCTAGACTGGGTCCAGGGTAACCATGCCTGGGGCATGGGAGTCTTGGTCTGGGACCAAGCATTTGAAGACCCT
>JASDQU010185911.1:4155-17111 GCA_032191745.1 Picea mariana | reverse complement strand
AATATTACAGGGGTGGGTGTAAGCACCTCAAAAATAGGTCTAGTAAGAGTCACGGGGCTTATGCCCTCAAAAATGTACAAAAGGTGCCCTCGTCATGAAAGAAGTATAGACTAACTGAGTGTGGGGTTTGTTGTCCCTGCCATAGTGAACAACGACATTGGCCAAATGCCGAAAGAGATGGACCCAGGTCCATGGTACCCCAACAATGTGACTTTGCATTGACGGTGGGAGATCCTCAATCTCCACCATAGGAACTATACGAGTAAGCGTGGTGAGGTTCAACTACACCCGTCTCAAAACTCTCTCAGCCTCTCTGTCTGGAGGTCCCCCTAGTGCTGCTAGTCCACCGAATGCAGTTGGTCCCGCCTCTGGTCAAGGATGCCAACTAGTCCTTGTGAAGTCTTCTGGATGCACTGGCCCCACATATGCACATAATATATACTTAATTGTCAAATACTCTGGTATACAAAAAAAAAATGATCTATCTAAAATGAAATAAAAATTAAATAACTTTGAAAAAAAAAAAAACTTACTCGTCTCTCCTTGCTCCTCTCTGGGAGGTACAGGCATGTCAAGATATCTAGAAAATTTGATCACAACATAGGGGTAGTCCTCTATGGATGAAATCTATCATGCCTACCAGAAAAAAAACTTGTCATCGAAGGCCTCGATGGTCCTCCCCCTCCCTTGTCGTGGAAACAACGTCACCCACCTGCATAGCACTAGGAGAGAGGCCTCATGACCTCATATCATCTCTTTAGGACTGAGACTGGGGACCCTCTCGAAGAAGAAAGAGAAAAGAATAGTCCCAAAACCAAAGTTTCTGTGTCTCTCCATACGACATTCTGTTAGCTTCCTCTTCATGAAATCTAGTAAGGTGGTGCTCCGGTCAAAAATTTGTGCATTTAAGCACTGAACCGCACAATTCATGTGGGCTTGGGAATCCTAATGTAAACCTATGGATCTAGTGATCCTCCCAATGATCAAAACTATCACTTTCAGTGATAGGCTTGAAATCTTGTTTATCAGCACCTGAGTGCCCACTTTGTCTATGCCGACTGCACAATGGAGTTCAATCAACTCCGTTATGTTGTGAGGCTCAGAGGGAAAAGTGCGAAAGTTGAATGGTTCCCATCTCCTTGAGAGGCAAGTTAGAAAATAGATATCTTCAGTCGTTGGATTCAATGACTATCCCTCAAGCATGAATGACTCTAAGTCAGGATGCCAGTAATCTACCAAGGCATTTAGTAGCCTGGGTTGTGCCCACATGAATGGACATTGGAAGAATTTCAACAAACCACATTGAGCCAATGAAGCGGTCACATAAGGGTCCTCTCCGACCAAAAAATCAATTTCATCATGCTCTGTCTCTCTCCAATAAAAATACATCCTGCAATTGACAAGTTCATGGGGGATTAACTCTTGCATTTTTTAATTTTTTCCACATGATGGAGGGTATATGTGAGCTGTAATATACATAGTTGTGTATGCCCGCGTGTAGTGTTTTCTCTGCATGTGGGTGCACGTTCGTTTTCATAGAACAACCTGCATATATGTAGGGCCAAACTTTTTAAAGGTCATCATGCCCCCCAAGAAAAAAAAAAGAAATGCACAAAGGAAGAATTGAAATGTAGGAGGGGATAGTATGTACTTACTTGGTCCAAGTGGAAGTTCGTTTCATCCACTAAAGCTCCCGGAATCAAATATTTTGACAAAGGGGTGTTTTTGGCTGCTTCGTCAATTTCTCATTTAAACATTGGTGAGAATGAGCTGCCAACTTCTATTTATAGACTTTTTGGCCCTTTTTTTTGATTTTTTGGATCCCTTTGTCGTTTTTTCTAGCCTGAAAATTGTTTTGTTTTCTTATAGAATGTTACGATAGGGTTACTTTGGGTATTGGGAAACTTTTTGGAGATTTGGGTCATTTTAAAGGTCCTTTGGTCAAAATTATTTTTTCCAACTTGTTGCATCCAAGTTAGGATTCCACCTCCACTTTTTGTACCTCGTTGTCTTTATTTCTTTGCCATAAGGTCAACCCCACCAAGTTGCAACAAAAAACCATCACTGTTGCTTTAGAAGTGTCATAATTTAGTGGTAGATCCTCCCCCTTCATGGATGCCCTAGGTAGATTCTGGTTGCATTTTTTGGCATCCATACCGTCGTTAATGACTATAGACTCAGAAGTCCTTATTAGTCTTATCCTGATTATGAGTTTGAGCCTCATCTGCTTGATTCATCATTACTCTTGACCTCACTCCCAGGATTCCCAAATAGTGACGAGCCTTCTTTTAAGCCCTTTTCAGACCCTCTAAACATGAAAAGTTTGTCAAGCGATCTTGTTTCCCTTCACGCTCACTAAACTAAAATTTGAAGGCACGTCTATCTGGTGGTAGTTTACCCCTTTTTTGGTTTTGATGGTCAATTGTATGAACAAAGGTATAATCTAGGAGCCTCGGTTATCTAGAAGAGTATTCTCAGGTATAATTTTAACCCTTTTTCGCGCCCGAGGGACTAAATTTATGAAAAAAGGAAGCCCCACAGATTCCATAGTTAATATCTTTTAAGAATCCCTAAAAGTGAAAATATTGTCGAGTGACCTTGTTCCTTCACACTCGTTAAATTGGTCCAGAAGAACATCATGTATGGAGTCCATAGTTAATCCCTTTTCAGATTCCTTAAAAATGAAAACATTGTCGAGTGATATTTTCTTTGTCACACTCATTAAAACTATTTTGAATAGACGTCTTTTCAGTGCTATTTTATTCCTTTTTCGAACTGACTAGACTACCTTCGAAAAAGGTACTCTAGTGGAGTCTCCTTTTATGTTTTTTTCAGACTCTCTAAAAATGAAAAACCATCGAGCTTACCTTCTCTAGCCTCATTAAAATTACATCGAAGGATGTTATCATTGTGTCTTGTTAATCGCATTTGCATTCCTGTGTCTTTGGCCTAATGCCGGCTCCATGTTGCCCTCAACTGAACCATCTGAAGCATGCCTTATACACAAGCCTTGTAGCACTTTTCCTCTACACCTTGACACCTTGACCCATGGAGGGATTTTCCCAAGTGTCCTTTTCCTGTATATGTCTCCTTTCTGTGAGCATTAATGTGTTCCTTGTGCTTGGAACTAGTATGTTTGTGACACTCATTCCCCCTTTGTAATATAGCATTTTTTTATTTTTTTTCAAGCTTCCCATAAATTATTGAAAAAGACAAAAAAAGACAAATATACCCCGAAAAGAGGAAGGGAAAAGTATTTTATTTTTGGAAGAACATGATTTTCCCTTGGGAAAAGCACATCCTTTCGTTTGTTTGTCAAGCTCTAGGATTTAATATGACCTTCAGAAGATTTTCTCACTACATAGAGTTGTGTCCTCCTCCATTTGGTTATTATTCCAAACATATGGAGAGTTTGTGTTGCCTCCTTCATCATGAACTTATGTCAATACCATGCTGCCTGAGTCTCATTAGTTTTCATGCTATTGTCTAAGGGAAGTTTTTACCAAGCTTGAGTCGTCCATTCTACAGTTTGTCTCTTGACCTCATGCCCGACCATCCCAAAAATCCCAATCAAGTCTTTGTTCGAAATCAATGAATTCCTCAGCCTGATCATGAAGGTCTTAGTCTGTTCCCGAGGAGTCGTCGAAGACCTCTGGGTAGTGAATTCGTACACTGATATTACACTCCTACCCGAGTTATGAAGATTTTGAAGTTGTTGCTTGATCTTTGAAGGCCTCATCTCTAGCCATAGAGAGTCATTAGATTATTGAAGATGGATACTATACATGTATATATTTTTGATTTCGAGATGTACATCCATTGTGTATTGCTCGCGACTACACTTTATATAGTTATATGACATGGATCTGCAATGTATTTGATTGGAAGCCATGATTTTATTTCAGTTTGAGCATGGTTATGCCCACCTCGGTGAGACAATTTCTATTTTTCATATGGCACCTCCCGAACTCTCATCCCTAGGATCACTCACTTCATATGTTGGTAAATATTGGTAATTTATTTCGGCCATTAGATGCTCTTTTGACCTCACACATTAGGGGGAATCTGTTATAACCCTAATTTGCACCATACATGCATACTTGGCATCAGGCCATCTCACTTTCCACTTTTTCCAGGCCACCATTGAACATCTCTTCTAAAACCCATCCTTTTGAAGATTATGTGTCTTGCACCACTTCTTCCCGCGTGTATATGCTAGCTGACCCATTACAACTCACGTATACTGACAAAATCACAAAAAATAGAAAGTTGCATATGGGATACAGATTTTTGGGTAATTACATAAACCATTTGACCACCCGTAGCTGGTCACTCCATCAGATAACTACCCTGTTTTAGCCTATAAAAGAAGAGGTAGGGGTCCTATTTAAAAAGATAAAAAATAATAGCAAAGAAACTCTACCCTTTTTCGTATTCCCCTTGCCCCAATCTTTTGTAACCATTCTGTGAGAACTAAAGAAGAGAAGCATATGTGGAAGCAGTTTGTGCACATTTGAAGAGGATCCCAGGACTAGATTCGAGGAGTAGTAGTTGATCTCACCATTATAAGTGACTTTTGTGAGGTTAATAAAAATAATTACTTTTCTCGTCCCGCCATACGAGGTGTTCAAAGTTTTGATTTATATTTTATTAGAACATCTAACCCACTAATTCATATGTAAGATGCATGTTCATAGATCTTTTTTTGTCTATTTGTGAATATAGGTTGGCTTTGGGAGGAGACTTGCATTCGAGGATCAACCGAATGAAAAAGGATGGACACAAAACGCGGAGTTCAAGGTAGAGCTACCATACCCTTTTATCCTTGTGTTTTATGCATGAATGTGGGGTCTATGCCAGGATAGCAGTAAAAAGTATGATACTTTAGACAATTATTTCTGAATGCATTACAAAACCCTTAGTGCTAGTCCGTAGGGGGTTTGCCCACCCACATCAAGGGGATTTTGGGTATTTTTATTGGTTTAATTTCCTTTCAAGTTTATTTCAAGTTTTCCAAGTCTGTCAAGGGATTTTGGTCACCTTCAGGTGCATACCAGTTGTCCCTTCCCTATAATACTACATGTTATTTTATTTTTTTGAAGAGATACATAGGTGTACACACCTTGTATTGGGTTAGCCCACATACATACATTATTTTCTTAGTAAAACATCCACGTTCATACTCAGCCTATTGATGCAACAACTCACGTCTCTATTTCATGAAAGTTTTTGAAAAAGAGGGAGTTTTCCTCTTTCATGATTGAAGTTCATACTTCTTAGGGATTTGTTGGATTATTCCATAGTCTTTGTTTATCACCACAACCTAGGTATAGGTTTGAGNCTAGTCTGTTCCCGAGGAGTCGTCGAAGACATCTGGGTAGTGAATTCATACACTCATATTACACTCCTACCCGAGTTATGAAGATTTTGAAGTTGTTGCTTGATCTTTGAAGGCCTCATCTCTAGCCATCGAGAATCATTAGATTATTGAAGATGGATACTATACATGTATATATTTTTGATTTTGATATGTACATCCATTGTGTATTGCTCGCGGCTACACTTTATATAGTTATATGACATGGATCTGCAATGTATTTGATTGGAATCCATGATTTTATTTCATTTTGAGCATGGGTATGCCCACCTCAGTGAGACAATTTTTATTTTTCATATGGCACCTCCTGAACTCTCATCCCTAGGATCACTCACTTCATATGTTGGTAAATATTGGTAATTTATTTCGGCCATTAGATGCTCTTTTGACATCACACATTAGGGGGAATCTGTTATAACCCTAATTTGCACCATACATGCATACTTGGCATCAGGCCATCTCACTTTCCACTTTTTCCAAGCCACCATTGAACATCTCTTCTAAAACCCATCCTTTTGAAGATGTATGTGCCTTGCACCACTTCTGCCCACGTGTATATGCTAGTTGACCCATTACAACTCACGTATACTGACAAAATCACAAAAAATAGAAAGTTGCATATGGGATACATATTTTTGGGTAATTTCATAAACCATTTGACCACCCATAGCCGGTAACTCCATCAGATAACTACCCTCTTTTAGCCTATAAAAGAAGAGGTAGGGGTCCTATTTAAAAAGATAAAAAATAAGAGCAAAGAAACTCTGCCCTTTTTCGTATTCCCCTTGCCCCAATCTTTTTAACCATTCTGTGAGAACTAAAGAAGAGAAGCATATGTGGAAGCAGTTTGTGCACATTTGAAGAGGATCCCAGGACTAGATTCGAGGAGTAGT
The DNA here is from genome assembly GCA_032191745.1 of Picea mariana. Taxonomy (NCBI): domain Eukaryota; kingdom Viridiplantae; phylum Streptophyta; class Pinopsida; order Pinales; family Pinaceae; genus Picea; species Picea mariana. The sequence goes on along the minus strand of JASDQU010185911.1, from coordinate 10,841 downwards.
AGTCGATCTCACCATTATAAGTGACTTTTGTGAGGTTAATAAAAATAATTACTTTTCTCATCCCGCCATACGAGGTGTTCAAAGTTTTGATTTATATTTTATTAGAACATCTAACCCACTAATCCATATGTAAGATGCATGTTCATAGATATTTTTTTGTCTATTTGTGAATACAGGTTGGCTTTAGGAGGAGACTTGCATTCGAGGATCAACCGAATGCAAAAGGATCGACACCAAACGCAGAGTTCAAGGTAGAGCTACCGTATCCTTTTATCCTTGTGTTTTATGCATTAATGTGGGGTCTATGCCAGGATAGTAGTAAAAAGTATGATACTTTAGACAGTTATTTCTGAATGCATTACAGAACCCTTAGTGCTAGTCCGTAGGGGGTTTTCCCACCCACATCAAGGGGATTTTGGGTATTTTTATTGGTTTATTTTCCTTTCAAGTTTATTTCAAGTTTTCCAAGTCTATCAAGGGATTTTGGTCACCTTCAGGTGCATACCAGTTGTCCCTTCCCTATAATACTACATGTTATTTTATTTTTTTGAAGAGATACATAGGTGTACGCACCTTGTATTGGGTTAGCCCACATACATACATTATTTTCTTAGTAAAAGATCCACGTGCATACTCAGCCTATTGATGCAACAACTCACGTCTCTATTTCATGAAAGTTTTTGAAAAAGAGGGAGTTTTCCTCTTTCATGATCGAAGTTCATACTTCTTAGGTATTTGTTGGATTATTCCATATTCTTTGTTTATCACCACAACCTCGGTATAGGTTTGAGTTTCTAGTTCCTTAGTATTTTTGTGTTTCCTTGCATTTTTAGCTTCAATTTTAAGAAAAATGAGTTTCATTTTAAAAAGCAAATCCTCATAATGGTCAAGGGGGGGGGGGGCATGAATTGTGTATTCATCAGTTTCCTTTAGCATCTTTTGTTAGACCTACATTGATTGGAATAAAATAAAAAAAAACCTACTTTGTTAGGTCTCTTTATTTATTTACATTTGCTTTGCATTGTTATTTGAGCAAGAAAAAAGAAATTAGCATAGTGTTGTGTTTTCTTCTCATATTGAAAGCATTTCAAAAGAGAAAATAAGAAATATAATCCTTATTTTCTAGTGTTCTTATAAGTTTCATTTTTTGCAAGAGTCTTAACAAGATCAGTTGCACTACCACACCCATTTTTTAAATCAAGCCTTTAAAAATAACAATTAATCTAAAATACCCTAGACTTTTTGTTTGTAGGGTCAACAAACTAGTTTAGTGTTTAGGGCCTTGAATTAGGTTGGAGAGGAAACTCTCCAAGGCCGTTAAATCAAACATTGGAGTCTGAGTTAGGGAGTATTTAAGTACTGTGTTGTAAAATTTATCTGGGACCCCCCTCTAACACAGTGGATAAACACGAGGTTGCGCGAGGAAATGAAATGGAGATAACCCCTCCAAAGCCAAACTAAACATAGTGGGGAATGCATATTGAGGGTTTGTCTTGGGAGTAATACCGACTACATTTTCCTATGGATATTCATGGACTTGGAATCCATTCGATATCCTATTTTTTCTTTCGGACCATTTTCTTTCTATACCCTTGATAGGAGTCAGACTTGTTATCATGTTCATTGTGATCTGCCCGACTATCGACTGCACCCACCTGGTGACTAACTGCGAGTTGGAAACATAGTTTCCCACATTCTAGGGAGTTACATGGGTGACTACTGGGGTATACCACGGTACCTATGGTAGATTTCATATCATGATTCATAGAGTATACTCAGAGGGTGCTTCCATGTTAGAGTTGAAATTACACCGATTAGTTTGTTTAGTGTCGATTGGCGTAACTGTCCTTCCTACTAGATAGTCATCTGCTTGATTTTCCTTTAGGAACTTTTAGTGCATGCTCTATACTCCCTATTTTTCCTTAGTGATTTACTTATTCATTAATTTTTGTATCTGTCCTAGGGTGGTATATTTCCCACTCTATCGGTCGTGAGGACTTTTCAATCTTCCGCTTAGAAATGTGGAGCTGCCTCTTTATAGGCATTGCTTTTATAGAACTGGTTCACCAGAGTCAGTGTGTGAGACTTTTATGGACTTGAACAATAATCCAAGGTGAGAACCTGTGCATAATATATTCATGGCTAAATTTCATGATGATACGAACCAAGGAACCCCTTCGCAAGGGGATTCTTGTGCTTTTCCTTTCTTCGAAAACGTTGTTGTCCCTTTGATGGCCACTTTGTACATTCATGGGTTGAATGTTGGGCTATTGGTTTGGTTGGGTACCATTCCAAATGTACTGAATGCTCTGGATGCTTCTCAGTTAATCAATTTATGTCATGGGCATCATTTTTATGTTCCTTCGTCAATGAAGTATTCTCATTTTCCTAACTTCTCTGGTGAAAGTATAGATACTAGTAATCGAAAGTCTAAATGAAATAGAAAGAAGAAGAATAGCAAGAAGAAATCACCAACCTATGTGAGTCATGTTGGATATAGGTCATCAACCTATGTAATTCATCTTGAAGACCAACACCCAATGTCTACAAGTCATGTTGGGGGCATGAACCTATTCCCTGCAAGTCATACTAGAGTTCAACAACCAACCATTGCTATTCATGTTGGAGATTTGTCAACAACTAATGCATGTCACGTTGGGGGAAAGCACCCAACCTCTGTAAGTCAAGCTGGGGGAAAACATCCAGTCACTGCTAGTCATAATGGTAATGGGTCTATAGCCTCTGTGAGTCATGTTNATTTATGTCATGGGCATAATTTTTATGTTCCTTCGTCAATGAAGTATTCTCCTTTGCCTAACTTCTTTGGTGAAAGTATAGATACTAGTAATCGAAAGTCTAAACGAAATAGAAAGAAGAAAAATAGCAAGAAGAAATCACCAACCTATGTAAGTCATGTTGGATATAGGTCATCAACCTATGTAAGTCATCTTGAAGACCAACACCCAATGTCTACAAGTCATGTTGGGGGCATCAACCTAGTCCCTGCAAGTCATACTAGAGTTCAACAACCAACCATTGCTATTCATGTTGGAGATTTGTCAACAACTGATGCATGTCATGTTGGGGGAAAGCACCCAGCCTCTGTAAGTCGAGCTGGGGGAAAACATCTAGTCACTGCTATTCATAATGGTAATAGGTCTATAGCCTCTGTGAGTCATGTTATCGAACCGTCACCAACCTTTGTAAGTCATTTTGGAGATGTGAAACCACCCACTACTATTTATGTTGGGGGCATTGATTCTGTTGAGAAACCTAGATGGATAGAATGTAAGCCTAAGTTCAATTATAAAATTTGAAATGGAGATCACCTTACTCATCTATGCCCTAGAATTCTAGAGGTATGAAGATTTTGGTCCCTATCCACAAGATCTTATGATTCTAATTTTTCTAAGGTTCCCTCACATTCTAGTCAGCCTCTGGTTGATGAAGTGATCATGTCGATGCAATCTTTGGCTTATCCCACTCCTCATTTTGGGGTTTATGTTCCTTCGGACCATGTTGTCTCACAACATATTTACCCAGTGGTTGAGGAAGTGGTCGTGTCGATACAATCTTTGGATGATCCCAATCTTCTCTTGGAGAGTGTCGAGTCTACCAAAGTGGTCACGCCGATGCAATATTTGATTAATCCCACTCTTGTCTTGGAGAGTGATGTGTGTACCAATTATGTTATTATAACTTTCAGTTCAATACTTTCATAACAAGGGGGAATTCTTCTCACTTCAATCACACCCCCTCTAGGCCATTTTCAAATTCTCCAAACATGAAAATATTGTCGAGCGATCTTGTTTCCCTTCACGTTCGCCAAAATAAAATTTAAAGGCATGTTTGTCTGGCGGTAGTTTACCCCTTTTTCGGGTTGGATGGTCAATTTCATGAATAAGGGTATGCTCTAGGAACTTCGGTTCACTAGAAGAGTATTCACAGGCGTAATTTTAACCCTTTTTTAGGCCCGAGGGACTAAATATTCGAAAAAGTAACATTCTCCTTGGTGGTGTTTTATCACCTTTTTTAGTTCTTGGATATTACTTACAAAAAAGGAACCCCCACGGATTCCATAGATAATCTCTTTTCAAACTCCCTAAAATTGAAAAGATTTCCGAGTGACCTTGTTCTTTCACACTTGTTAAATTGGTCCAGAAGAACATCTACTGGCATGAGGTTAACCCATTTTCCAGCCTGTAGATTATAGCGGAAAAAGGTACACTTCAAGAGATTCATCTCGTCGAGATATTTCTCCTAAGTAACTTTTATACTTTTTCAGGCTAAGGAGACTAAACTCAGAAAAAGGTTGTGAGTCCATATTTAATCTCTTTTCAGACTCATTAAAATTGAAAATATTGTCGAGTGATCTTGTCTTTATCAAACTCATTAAAATGGTTTTGAATAAACGTCCTTCGGTGCAACTTTACCTCTTTTTCAAGACAACTATACTATCTCCGAAAAATTTACTCCCTTGAGTCTTCTTTTATGTTTTTTTAGACTCTCTAACTGTGAAAAACTACAGAGATTACCTTCTCTTAGCTTGGAAAAATTACATTAAAGGGGTTTCATTGTATCTTTCTTAATCACATTTTCATCTCTGCATATTTGGCCTAATTTCGGCTCCATATTTTCCTCAAATGAACCTTTCAAGCATGCCTTATATGCAAGCCTTATAACACTTTTCCTCTACGACCTAACACCTTGAACGATGGAGGAATTTTCTCTGAGTGTCCTTTTCCTGCACGTGTCTCCTTTCTCTGAGAATTAGCATGTTCATTGTGATTGGAACTAGTATTATTTCTTGCAACACTCATTCCTCCTATGTAACATAACATTTTATTATTTTTTTTCAAGATCTTTAAAAATTGAAAAAGACAAAAAAATCAAATATTCAAAAAAGAGGGGACGGGTAATTTGTATTCTTTTTTCAGCAGCACAAAGAGTCTCCCTTGAACAAAGTGCATCCTTTCATTTATTCATCAAGAATTGTGATCTAGTATGACACTAGGAAGTTTTCCTCGCTACATAGAGTTCTGTCCTTCTCTGTTTGTTTACTCTTCCAAACAAATGGATAGTTTGTGTTGCATGCTACATTGTGAGCTTATGTCAATGTCATGCTGCCTAAGTATGATCATCTTTCATTCTTTTTTCCAAGGTAATTTTCACCCAACCTCAGTCGACCTTTTTGAATTTTGTCTCTTGACCTCATGAGTTGACCATCCTGAGCGTCCATTCAAGTCCCGATTAAAAATCAATGAAGATATATGCCTGATAATTGAGATCCTTATGTTTTTTTCCCGATGAGTTGCCAAAGACCTCAGGGTAGTGATTTATACACTCCTATTGTACTCATACCCAAATTTTTAATATCTTGAAGTTGTTGATCAAGATATGAAGGCCTCATCTCCAACCATCGAGCGTCAATGGTTTCTTGAGGATGGATACTCTACTTGTATATCTTCGACTAATTTTGAGATGTAGATACATTGTGTATTGTTCGCAGATACAATTTATATAGTTAAATGGCATAGATCTATAGTGTATTTAATTGGTAGCCATTATTTATTTCATCCTGAGCATGGGTATGCCGACCTCGAAGAGACAATTGTTGTTTTGAAGATGGTACCTCTGGAGCTCTGGTACCGGGCTCTCTCGATATCGTACATTGGTGAAGATATTGTAATCTGTTTCAGCCATCAATTTCTCTTCTAACCTCACACATTAGGGGGGTTTTGTTATAACCCTAAATTTCTCTACACATGCATACATGGCCTTGGCCCTCTTACTTGTATTGTTTTTCAAAGAACTATTGAGAAAATCTTCTTAAAAAACCAATTTTTAGAAGATGTATGCAACTTTCATCATTAATACTTGTCTACATAATCTTGTTGCAACACTACATCTAGCGTACATATGCATGTTGCACCATTACAACCCATGTATGTTTGCAAAAGTTGAAAAAAATAAGAAGTTGCAACGAATTCAATGAAATTCATGGGCTAATAAAGGCTTCCCAACTAATCCACCTGCTATAACGCATCACCAAACCAAATAACCATTCTTTTTGCATATAAAACGAGGGGTTGGGGTCTCATTTCCAGCCTAAGCCAAAGAACAGTGAAAATATGCCTGATTTCACTTCCCCTCCTAGCCTAAGATATTGTTGGCTTTTGTGATAAATTGCCTCAACATCCTCTCATTAGCCCCTTCTTCATCCAGTTAACCGATTCCCTTTCATAGAAGAGATCAGAAGTTTGAGAGAATAATTTCATACAAGGTGCACTTGGAGCATGATGAAGAGGATCCCAGACCAGGTTCACATAATGGTGGTTGATTTAGATTGTAAAGGTACAATATTTGTGTTATGAATAAAATAATTACATTTTCCTATCCCAAATGATGGTGTCTTGAATAATTTTTTTGATGTATGCTTGACATTATAACATCTAACCCTAAATTATATATGGAATGACATGCTTGTAGTTCTCTATTTGTCAATATTTGGATGCAGGCCAACCGTGGGAGGAGGAATGCAGTCAGTGGACTTCCAAGTGCAAGGAGGTCATCACCAGACATGGGATTAGAGGTATAGTTACTCGATCTCCTTTCTCTTTGGTTTATTTTATATTATTTTTTGTATGTTTGGGGTAGTATAGAGAATTAATTAACTTTTATACTGT
>JASDQU010185909.1:7104-20060 GCA_032191745.1 Picea mariana | reverse complement strand
ATGACAACGTTCACTTGACGTTATACGGTTGTGAAGTACCGAACGAGTGAGATAGGGTGATTTTGACCAGTCGCCACCAGTACTCCATGAGTGTCTGATTTGATGTATAGGAACATATGACATCGGAGTTTTGGCGAAAGTAGTTTCGAGGAACCCACCTTTTGTCCCGACGTATCTCTGGAGGCGACATGTGTCCATATTAAAACCCATAACAGTTTCCCCGACCTGGCTTCATATGGTTAAGTCTCATGCAAGCTTGCCACCCGATATGGGCTCCAGCCATTGATCTGGGTTATTTTGTAATCGATGGTCTATCGAGTTTTAATTTTTTGCGCCCCTGCTATATTTTTCCATATGCCGCCAGATATGTCTGGGTCCTCTAAATTATCGACTCTCCAAACTATCAAGTTTTTCCTGACGATGTAGCTTTGCTAAATTCCCAAGACTTGGATCTTNACTTCTAATCCGGAATCTATAGCGGGTTCAGTGTGGAACTTTGTCGCCAATATAAATGCAATTTCCCGCTCTTTCCTGCTCATAGGTAAACTCGCAACGTTGCTTGAATGACCAGTTTCAGCGGATATAGCTTGGTCCATGTATCGCAATTTCGTAGAAACCGAAATGTTCTTACAGAAATTGGAGAGTTGAGAGAATTAGAGATTACTTCGCTAATGGATAAAATGATATCTTCATACTTGCGTTATTATAGAGTTCCAATCATGAATCGTTGACAGATTCACTAACAGGTACGTCAATTTACCATGCTTGGCCAATACATTTCAAATGATTAGATTTTGAGTTTGTTATATGACAACATTCACTTGACGTTATACGGTTGTGAAGTACCGAACGAGTGAGATAGGGTGATTTTGATCAGTCGCCACCAGTACCCCATGAGTGTCTGATTTGATGTATAGGAACATATGACATCGGAGTTTTGGAGAAAGTAGTTTCGAGGAACCCACCTTTTGTCCCGACGTATCTCTAGAGGCGACATGCATCCATATTAAAACCCATAACAGTTTCCCCGACCTGGCTTCATATGGTTAAGTATCATGCAATCTTGCCACCCGATATGGGCTCCAGCCATTGATCTGGGTTATTTTGTAATCAATGGTCTATCGAGTTTTAATTTTTTGCGCCCCTGCTATATTTTTCCATATGCCCCCAGATATGTTTGGGTCCTCTAAATTATCGACTCTCCAAACTATCAAGTTTTTCCTGACGATGTAGCTTTTCTAAATTCCCAAGACTTGGATCTTATCAGAGAATATTTTACGGTGGTAACATAGGCTTCAACTGGGGATGCTATCCTCCCTGTCAGGTAGCAAAGAACTTGTAGACCTGGTGCATGATCCATTGGGTTGATCCCAAAACCTGTACGTGTCCCCTGCTCCTACCATATCACTGGTGTCTGTTGAAGTCTAAACTACACACACTATTCTCAACTGGACACTGAATATACTGTTGAAACTGATTGTACACAATACTAGAAATAAAAACTAAAAAATGCTTGTCCAATAATTTTATTTGTATGTTTCTACCTACCCTAGAACGCTGAAATGAATACTCAATCAAGTGAAATCAAAATGCCAATGCAACCAGGCGAGCATTTTATCTAATGTATGTTTGTTTTGCACAAGCTTACTCCAGATCCATCTTACTGTTAATTCGTTCCACAATTCATCCATATATTCAAACTTTAAAAAATTAAAGTTATTTGTATTGTTCATTTTTTCTAACAAGATTGCAAATGGATCTTCTAAAATATGTGTAAAACAACCATCATGTCTTACTCCTTCTATTGTATCTTTTTTTTTAGGTGATTCAACTTGTTGACTTCTAAAAAACCGACAGAGTTGTTGAGAAGTCTGGTAGTAGGGATTTTTGGAGTCATAAGGCAACCATGGCTGAAGAACATCATCTGACGTGAAAAGATTTGGTACAGAAATTGACTCATTATAATCTATTGTTGTTGGTAGATTTTGATAATAAACCTTTCCCATATAATGTGTCCCGGGATCTCGAATCATATGAAAGAATGAATCATTTTAAGGAATCAAGATAAAAAGGTGAGATTCTTCCATTAGGGTTTCCCCACTGTTTGAAGTTTTCATATGCGAAATTTCAAAAAATCCATTTGTATCTAGGTTGTTTAGAAATAGGATCACTACATCATTTTCAGAGGAAGACAAGCAGCCTCGAAATACATTATCTTGCGGGTAATATTGCTCCACATCTGTATTATTTCTAGGGGAACGAAAAAGACCTTCGATAAAAATTTCTTGATCGACTTCCTCTTTAATCTGATGATTAAGCTCTGATTGAAATTCTAAATTGAAATACCCTTCCCAGTGATGATCGTGTAATGCATGTGAGTGTATTTGGTGTTCTTTAATGATGACAAGTTTTCCATGCAAAAAAGTACTACTGTGAATATAGTCAAAAGTCTCTATCTTTTCTGAAATTTCATAATTTTCTCTTAACCACTCGAAGGAAGAAAAACATAAGGGGAGAGAGTTTTTATCTGTAAGCTCAATGCTTTCTTCGCTTTCAAATTCATGCTTAGATATCTTCTGATTTGAAATGCCATTTTGTTTCAACAGTTCGAATGAGGAAAAACACAATGGCAAGGCTTTGTTACCTGACTCACAATCTTCTTCATTCTTCCCAGTATCATCATAAGTGCGTTCTTCCCTCTCTTTGGGTTTTTGGACATGCTCACCTTCATCTTTTTCTTTGACCAGTGACTATATTCTTGAATCTACAAAGTTTTCTTCAAAACCAAGAATAGGGTCATCAAGCGTCTGAGAAGAGTATTCCAATACCTTGTCAATTTGTTTTGTCAGTTCGGTGTGATTTTTCATCTGTGCAAATTCGCTTGCCTTAACAATAATCTGAGCATTCTCTTTCAACAATCTGAAAGTAGTCAAACATAGGGGTAGAGAATTTTCTTCTGCTGATCTGATATTTTGCTCCTCATGGTACTGCTGAAGAAGAGAGTCTTCAATATCACGATCATCTTTGTATTTGTCATATATAGGAAAATCAACATCATATGAAATGTCGTCTAATAAGAACAGACTTGGGATATTTATTTTTTCTTCAACGAACTATTTCACAAACTCATCCTCTTGATTACCTACAAAATGACTGACTCCATGCTTATCATGAGATGACTCAGAAGCCAGAGAAGCACATTTTCTTTTAACAAGTGTAGTATAATTTTTAGCGTGATCACAAGCATTTGAGACTTCGAGAGGGCCCATGATATTGTCAATTCTATGCTCAAGATTCCAATCAACTACTTCCTGTTCATATTCACTTTTATTTTATTCAACATCTAACTCCTCATTTTGGATTCGTTTACATGCCTGGATGTTGTGTTGAATATCCTGGGCATCATCAAACATTTGTTGTAAGGACTTGGGTTTCCTTTCCATCAGGAGGAAATACAAATCTGGATGAAGAGTTGTCGTATAATGGAACATGGCAGTTGCTTCAGTGGGTTGAATTTCTTCAAGCAATTTGTAATAAATATTGGAAAACCTTCTACCGAATCTAGAGATAGCTTCGTTGCTTTGCCATTTCAAGGCATATAACTCTGCAAGTTGTAGCTCCAAAGATTTCTTCTTGCCCTAAAACTTCAAGAAAACATTCTTCAATTCTTCCCATGAGCTAATTGTATCTGGCTGCAAGTGTCTAAACCAGTCTTTGGTGTTCCCTTTCAAGGATTGAAAGAAATATCTCATACAAACATCGTCATGGTTAATCTCAAATAAATCTATGAAATCCTCAAACCCTTGGATGTGCTTTTCAGCTGAGATGACATTAGTTTCTCCATCAAACACAGATAGATACTCATGGTGATATGGAGGGAAATCATGGAGGACTTGGGGTAATTTCAGGGGTATGTATCTAAGTTGGGCTCTGGAAGATGTTGGACTCGGAACAGGGGAAGAGACATCGGCCTTGAATTTATGGGGTTTATCAACTTGATCGTGGTCATCAGATGGCTTAGTTGTAAGATTCTTATCGAAATCATCGATACAGTGGGGGTATGCATGTGCAACTTTAGGAGGAGGATGGATGATTTCAATTTTTTCATGATCATCATTAGAATGTAGCAAGTAAAGGAAAATTTGTTTGGCGTGTTCAAGGAAAAAGAAGAGGCAACCTATAACAAACAATAGAATGCCTTGAAAAGAAATCAATTTTAAGTACTTGTTTTCTTCCATAGTGTCTTTTCATGCCTCTGTCAAGGGATCTCATTTCTCAGTGGATTCTTTGAATTATGTTTGAAACTTGAGTGGAGTCGCCAATAACGTTTTGGAAGCCAGATTCTGCGTGAGAGTAGAGTCGCCATTGAAAATTCAAATTTATGGATTCTTGTACCACTGGAATCACCTTCGAACTAATTTTCGGTGTGTGTGGAGTCGCCAAAGAAGGAATGCAACCAATATGTGCCTAAGTGTTTGCTGCTCTCAGACCTTAGAACTCAACCATGTCGTTCTTCCCGGGGGAAATTTTTCAATTTCATCCCCGGCAACGACGCCAGAATGTTAGCACTCTGTAAATTTTGTCTAGTTGAATAGACAAATGACAGAGGTAACTGTTTCAACCAGCTTTAGAACTCAGGCACTAGCCTGCTCAACTCAGAGAGGGATCTCTCATGTCACTGGGTATATCTATGGGAACCATTGGCTAGATTTGATTTGTTTGGGGATTTTTATAAAATTGTTGGCAAAGAAGGAGAGGAACACTTTGGGCTATGGAGTTAGAAATAAATAATACATTATCAGACCTGAGGACTATTTAGAGGAAAAAGGCTAAATCAGATAGTGAGTCTGAGTTTATATGAAAAACATTTCATGGCGTTGGAAGAAAAAGAAACATATAACTATATCGGAGCATTACAAAAATGAATTCAGACATAGTTCGAAAAGAGATAAGCATAATCTAAATTGTTAAGCCAAGAGCATCAAATGATGAATTCTGGACCTTTAATCTTTCAATTTAGACAAGAAGAAGTGTAAATGAAATATAAGCTCATAGGAAAACATACAATGAAAAGAGACAAGACTCATATCACTGCCAGTTAGAATCTTTTCATAAACAGACTAAAATCTGCCTCCGTATTTATGTATTCATAATAACCCCAAAATTTACAAAGGTCTTCCTGTACAGAGGGCAGGCTTCCCCCCTCCTTTTTTTTTTATTCTCTAGATAATATATAGAGAGAGAGAGAAGGTTTCTTCATGGAATACAAAACGTTCAGACTTCTCATCATGCTAAGATCAGAGATCAATTACAAATCAGAAATGATTTATAACATCCGTTACCCTACTTTAGAGGGACCGTTAGGAACAAGTTCATCATATCTATGTGCCAACTGTCCAAAACTTGTTGGGAGGTTCTTGTCTTCAGTTGAGAGTTTATTTTAGCTTAGCGATTTCATCTTTTAGAGTATCCAACCATGCTGGTTGATTCTCTCCAATGCTTTCAGCCATTTCGACTATGATCTCTTTCTTCTATCATTTGGTTCGTTTCTTCTTCACATCTCGCCTATTGATGACCAGATCCCTCATAATGGGATTTAGCCTGACTTCCAATCCAGAATTGATAGCAGGTTCAGTGTGGAACTTTGTCGCCAATATACAAGCAATTGCTCTCTCTTTCTTGCTCATAGGTAAACTCACCACGTTGCCTAAATGATCAGTTTCAGCGGATATAGCTTGGTCCATGTATCACAATATTGTAGACACCGAAAAGTTCTTACAGAAATCAGAGAGTTGAGCGAATTAGAGATTACTTCACTAATGGATAAAATGATATCTTCATACTTTCATTATTATAGATTTCCAATCATGAATCCCTGACAGATTCACTGATAGGTACGTCAATTTACCATGCTTGGCCAATCCATTTCAAATGATTAGATTTCAAGTTCATTATATGGCGGCGTTCACCTGACGTTATACGGTTGTGAAGTACCAAATGAGTGAGATAGGGTGATTTTGACCATCCGCCACCAGTACACCACGAGTGTCTGATTTGACATATAGGAACATGTGATGTCAGAGTTTTGGTGAAAGTAGTTTCGGGCAACCCGCCTTTTGTCTCGACGTATCTCTGGAGGCGACGCATGTCCATATTAAAAACCATAATTGTTTCCCCGACCTGCCTTCATATGGTTAAGTCTCGTGCAAGTTTCCCACCTGATATGGGCTCTAGCCGTTGATCTGGGTTATTTTGTAATTGATGATCTATCGAGTTTTACTTTTTTGTGCCCCTGCTATATTTTTCCATATGCTGCCAGATATGTCTCGGTCCTCTAAATTATCAACTCTCCAAACTATCAATTTTTTCTTGATGATGTAGCTTTTCTAAATTCCTGAGACTTGGATATTATTAGAGAATATTTTACGGTGGTAACATAGGCTCCAATTGGGGATGCTATCCTCCCTGTGAGGTAGAAAAGAACTTGTAGACCTGGTGCCTGATCCATTGGGCTAATCCCAAAACCTGTATGTGTCCCTTGCTCCTACCATATCACTAGTGCCTGCTAAAGTCTAAACTCCACACGTTGTTCTCAACTGGATACTAAATATACTGCTAAAACTGATTGTACACAATACTGGAAATAAAAACCGAAAAATGCTTGTCCAATAAGCTTATTTGTACATTTCTACCTACCCTAGAACACTGAAATGAATACTCGCTCAAGTGAAATCAAAATTCCAATGCAACCAGGAAAGCATTTTATCTACTGTCTATCTATTTTGCACAAGCTTACTCCAGATCCATCTTACTGTTAATTCGTTCCACAATTCATCCATAATTTCAAACTTTAAAAAATCAAAGTTGTTTGTATTGTTCATTTTTTCCAATAGGATTGCAAATGGATCTTCTAAAATATGTGTAAAACAACCATCATGTCTTACTCCTTCTATTGTATCTTCGTTTTTAGGTGATTTAAATCGTTGACTTATAAAAAAATGATAGAGTTGTTGAGAATTCTGGTAGTAGGGATTTCTAGAGTCATAAAGCAACCATGGTTGAAGAACATCATCTGACGTGAAAAGATTTGGTACAGACATTGACTCATTGTAATCTGCTATTGTTGGTAGATTTTGATCATAAAACTTTCCCATATAATGTGTCCCGAGATATCGAATCATATGAAAGAATAAGTCATTTTCAGGAATCAAGATAGAAAGGCGATATTCTTCCATTAGGGTTTCCCCACTGTTTGAAGTTTTCATATGCGAAATTTCAAAATCTCCATCTGTATCTAGGTTTTTTAGAAACAGGATCACTACGTCGTTTTCAGAGGAAGATAGGCAGCCTCGAAATACCTTATCTTGCAGGTATTATTGTTGCACATCTATATTATTTCTAGGGGAACGAAAGACCTTCGATGAAAATTTCTTGATCAACTTCCTCTTTAATCTGATGATTAAGTTCTGGTTGAAATTCTAAATTTAAATACCCTTCCCATTGATGATCGTGTAATGCATGTGAGTGTAGTTGGTGTTCTTTAATGATGACAAGTTTTCCATGCAAAATAGTACTACTATGAATATAGTCAGAAGTCTCTATCTTTTCTGAAATTTCATAATTTTCTCTTAACCACTCGAAGGAAGAAAAACATAAGGGGAGAGAGTTTTTATCTGTAAGCCTGATGCTTTCTTCGCTTTCGAATTCATGCTTGGATATCTTCTTATTTGAAATGCCATTTTTTTTCAACAGTTCAAATGAGGAAAAACACAATGGCAAGGCTTTGTTACCTGACTCACAATTTTCTTCATTCTTCCCAGTATCATCATAAGTGCATTCTTCCCTCTCTTTGGGTTTTTGGACATGATCAACTTTGCCTTTTTCTTCGACTAACGACTGTATTCCTGAATCTACAAAGTTTTATTTAAAACCAAGAATAGGGTCATCAAGTGTCTGAGAAGAGTATTCCAATACCTTGTCAATTTGTTTTTTCAGTTCGGTGTGATTTTGCATCTGTGCAAATTCGCTTGCCTCAACAGTAATCTGAGCATTCTCTTTCAACAATCTAAAAGTAACGAAACATAGGGGTAGAGAATTTTCTTCTGTTGATCTGATATTTTGCTCCTCATGGTACTACTGAAAAAGAGAGTCTTCAATATCATGGTCATCTTTGTATTCGTCATATATAGGCAAATCAGCATCATATGCAACGGCGTCTAATAAGAACAGACTTCGGATATTTATTTGTTCTTCAGTGAACTGTTTCGCAAACTCATCCTCTTGATTACCTACAAAATGACCGGCTCCATGCTTATCGTGAGATGACTCAGAAGCCAAAGAAGCACATTTTCTTTTAACAAGTGTATTATCATTTTTAGTGCGATCACAAGCATTTGAGACTTCAAGAGGGCCCATGATATTGTCAATTATGTGCTCAAGATTCCAATCAACTACGTCCTGTTCATATTCACTTTTATTTTCTTTAACATCTGAATCCTCATTTTGGATTCGTTTACATGCCTGGATGTTGTGTTGAATATCCTAGGCATCATCAAACATTTGTTGTAAGGACTTGGGTCTCCTTTCCATCAGAAGGAAAGACAAATCTTGATGAAGAGTTGTCGTATAATGGAACATGGCATCTGCTTCAGTGGGTTGAATTTCTTCAGAGAATTTGTAATAAATATTGGAAAACCTTCTACTAAATATAGAGATAGCTTCATCGCTCTGCCATTTCAAGGCATAGAACTCTACAAGTTGTAGCTCCAAAGATTTCTTCTTGCCCCAAAACTTCAAGAAAACATTCTTCAATTCTTCCCATGAGCTAATTGTATCTGGCTGCAAGTGTCAAAACCAGTCTTTGGTGTTCCCTTTCAAGGATTAAGAGAAAGATCTCATACAAACATCGTCATGGTTAATCTCAAATAAATCTATGAAATGCTCAAACCCTTGGATGTGATTTTCAGCCGAGATGACATTAGTCTCTCCATCAAACACAGGTAGATACTGATGGTGATTTGGAGGGAAATCGTGGAGGACTTGGGGTAATTTCAGGGGTATGTCTCTAAGTTGGGCTTTGGAGGACGTTGGACTAGGAACAGGGGAAGAGACATCGGCCTTGACTTTATGGGGTTTATCATGATTGTGGTCATCACATGGCCCAGTTGTAAGATTCTTATCGAAATCATCGATACAGTTGGGGTATGCATGTGAAAATTTAGGAGGATGGATGATTTCAATTTTTTCACGATCATCATTAGAATGTAACAGGTAAAGGAAAATTTGTTTGGCATGTTCAAGGAAAAAGCAGAGGCAACCTATAACAAACAATAGAATGCCTTGAAAAAAATTCAATTTTTAGTATCTGTTTTCTTCCATAGTGTCTTTTCATTCCTCTGTCAAGGGATCTCATTTCTCAGTGGAGTCTTTGAATTACGTTTTAAACTTGAGTGGAGTCGCCAATAAAGTTTTGGAAGCCAGATTCTGCATGAGAGTGGAGTCGCCATTGAAAATTCAAATTTATGGATTCTTGTACAAGTGGAATCACCTTCGAACTGATTTTTGGTGTGTCTGGAGTCGCCAGAGCAGGAATGCAGCCAATATGTGCCTAAGTGTTTGCTTCTCTCAGACCTTAGAACTCAACCATGTCGTTCTTCCCAGGGAAAATTTTCAATTTCGTCCCCAGTAACGACGCCAAAATGTTAGCACTCTGTAAATTTTGTTTGGCTGAATAGACAAACGACATAGGTAATTGTTTCAACCAGCTTTAGAGATGAGGCACTAACCTGCTCAACTCAGAGAGGGATATCTCATGTCACTTGGTATATCTATGGGAATCATTGTCTAGATTTGATTTGTTTGCAGGTTTTTATAAAATTGCTAGCAAAGAAGGAGAGGAAAACTTTGGGCTATGGAGTCGGAAATAAATAATACATTATCAGACCTAAGGACTTTTAGAGGAAAAAGGATAAATCAGGCAGTGAGTCCAAGTTTATATGAAAAATTTTGCATGGCGTCAGAAGAAAAAGAAACACATAACTATATTGGAGCATTACAGAAACGAATTCGGACATAGTATGAAAAGTGATAAGCATAATCTAAATCGTTAAGCCAAGAGCATCGAATGATGAATTCTGGACCTTTAATCTTTCAATTTAGACAAGAAGAAGTGTAAATGAAATATAAGCTCACAAGAAAACATACTATGAAAAGAGACAAGACTCATATCACTACCAGTTAGAATATTTTCATAAACAGACTAAAATCTGCCTCCGTATTTATGTATTCATAATAACCCCAAAATTTACAAAGGTCTTCCTGCATAGAGGGCAGGCTCCGTTTTTTATTCTCTAGATAATATATATATATATATAGTGAAGGTCTCTTCGTGGAATACAAAACATTCAGACTTCTCATCATGCTAAGATCAGAGATCAATTACAAATGAGAAATGATTTATAACATCTGTTACCCTACTTTAGAGGGACCGTTAGGAACAGGTTCATCATATCTATGTGCCAACTGTCCAAAATTGTTGAGAGGTGCTTGTCTTCATTTGAGAGTTTATTTTAGCTTAGTGATTTCATCGTTTAGAGTATCCAACTAGGCTGGTTGATTCTCTCCAACGCTTTCAGCTGTTTTGACTATGATCTCTTTCTTCTGTCGTTTGGTTCATTTCTTCTTCACAGCTCGCCTGTTGATGACAAGATACCTCAGAATGGGATTTATCCTAAATTCCAATCCGGAATCTATAACGGGTTTATTGTGGAACTTTGTTGCCAATATACATGCAATTTCCCGCTCTTTCCTGCTCGTAGGTAAACTCGCCACGTTGCTTGAATGACCAGTTTCAGCAGATATAGCTTGGTCCATGTATCACAATTTCGTAGACACCGAAACGTTCTTACAGAAATCAAAGAGTTGAGAGAATTAGAGATTAATTCGCTAATGGATAAAATGATATCTTCATACTTGCGTTATTATAGAGTTCCAATCATGAATCGCTAACAGATTCACTCATAGGTACGTCGATTTACCATGCTTGGCCAATTCATTTCAAATGATTAGCTTTCGAGTTCGTTATATGACGGTGTTCACCTTACATTATACAGTTGTGAAGTACCGAGCGAGTGAGATAGGGTGATTTTGACCAGCCGCCACCAGTAACCCACGAGTGTCTGATTTGACGTATAGGAACATGTGACATCGAAGTTTTGGCGAAAGTAGTTTCGGGCAACCCGCCTTTTGTCCCGACATATCTCTGGAGGCAACGTGTGTCCATATTAAAAACCATAATGGTTTCCCCAACCCAACTTCATATGATTAAGTCCCGTGCAAGTTTCCCACCCGATATGGGCTCTAGCCGTTGATCTGGGTTATTTTGTAATCGATGGTCTATCGAGTTTTACTTTTTGCGCCCCTCCTATATTTGCCCATATGTCACCAGATATGTCCCGGTCCTCTAAATTATCGACTCTCAAAACTATCAAGTTTTTCCTGATGATGTAGATTTACTAAATTCCTGAGACTTGGATCTTATCAAAGAATATTTTATGGTGGTAACACTACCTTCACTAGAAAATTCCCCAATTTTCAAGCATTCTGGGTGACTTTTTGCATAGTTTTTGGCCATTTTTCTGAGTTTATGGGAGCACAAACGCCCCCCTGTAGGCCATACCAGAGCACCAACGCTCCCCTAAAATGTTTTAGGGGGTGTTGCAACACTCTGTGCACCCTTCTAAGGGAGCGCTAGTGTCTTTTTTGAGTGAAATTCCCTTCTTTTGCTCAGTCTTTTACAGCCTGTTTTGTATTACTCTTTACCCAGAGTCTGTGGTTGGTTTGTGAAGTTGTTTGGATTGGTTATTTAGGTTGGTATTTTATTTTTATAACCCCTCTTGTATTTCTTGGAGTTTGGAACCTTTTTCAGAAATGTGAAATTGCCTTTTCCAGCTGCTTTTTGTTAAGACAATTTTGAGTGATTTCTCTTCCTCCCTATCTTTTCTTGGATTCTCCTCTGCATTTTATTGTACTCCTTGGATGCTTGTTGGTTTTAGGATCCTTGACTGAGTTCTTGTTAGAACAAGATTCTACTTGTTTTCTTTCAGTCCTCATTGTCTTGAGTGCATGCTTTGTTTGTAGCCCTTTTGCTTCGTGTCTTTTGCATCTACATAGGACTCTTTCTCCTGATTGAAAGTAGTGGAGCATTGAAGATTTTGTATTTCCTTTCTGTATACATCATAATCAAACAAATAAGTTATATGAATTCTTGCTTTTGGGTAGTGAAACTAGATTTCATTTGAAGTAGCGGAATTGCATGTTTTTTTTTTGGGAATTTTGGGACATTGTGCATCTAGAATGATGAATGTTTTCTTCTTCTCGTAGCATAGCTTTCATCGAAATGAAAAGATTTCATATTCATCTATTTGCATAAATTTCAAGTCGGTCAAAACACCATATTGTCCACGCCATTTTCCTTTTGAGTAACAACAGCCTTAAAAATCAAGTGCTAAACTAAAATTGATTAGACATTTTTACATTTTCCGATAGCAAACCTACATTAGATTAGTTGTAGGGATTTGGAATAGGTCTGAAAGATAACTTTCCAAAGCTACAAACAAACATAAGATCTTTTTTTAGGGAGCGGTGAAATCCAATTGCTACATTTTTTCTTGGGAAGCCCTTCTCACACAAGGGTCAATCACGAGGTTGCATTAAGACTGGCAGAGTTACTCACCCTGCTTTGTTGGTCTTGGTGTAGAGATTGTGTGTATTATGGCAGTCGCTTGAAGGTATACCCACAATGATGAGTGGAAGCCTTTCAAGTTGATTTTGGGCTAGATACCCTGCCCTTACGCGTGGATCAGACTATCGATTGTTTCCCCAGGCATCACTATTGTAGTTGGTAACCTTAGTGACCTATCTCTTTAGGGTTTTTACACAAGATGACTGTGGAGGGG
>JASDQU010185907.1:8639-22974 GCA_032191745.1 Picea mariana | reverse complement strand
AATTTAGCTTGTAATGGTTAGAATTCAGTGATACTTCTATTGTAGCTAATTTAAAACATTCCTTAAAGTGCAGTTTTTCCTATGTTTTACCGTGAGTAGAACAAGACCGGTATCTTAATTGTTTTGCCTTATTCACAAGTTTTATTTGTTCATAGCTTTTCCTCTGTCTTGCTATGAGTAATACAAGACCTGTGTTCAGATATTTGAAGTTTGGTGTTATTTCTTCCATTGAAATAAAGATTAGACCTATCAGAATTAGATACCTAACTCTTTGTTTCAGTCTTCTTCATCTCCTATCATCTATCCATTTTCTTTATTAAATCAATTAGACAAATGATGTCATGCCTCTTCGTTTCTGATCTATAAATGAGTGAAGGGCCTGTTTCAGACCTAGTTCTAGAAACCTCTTATGACTGATCAATCAATAAATTTTATTTCATTTAAATGTGCTAAGGCTTGGCTCTATTACAGCCTAGAGTCAACTCTTGCGACAACAGCCTGATAGCCATCTGGGGGTAGGTTTTTGACTTACTCAACCTTCAATTGTGATAGGGTTTTGAACCTTCTAGAATCTTCTTGAAATTACATACATGGCTAGCCACATATGCATGAGTAATGAGGGTTGGCATGGGATCCTCTCGTACCATGTTGGTCAACATGATAGGTCAACTTGTGGGAGACCCAAATTTTGCATACGAACTCTGATTGATGCACAATATGCATTGTTGGAAAGGAATCGAAGTGTAGAACATTTTCAAGGGGGTGTGCTTGAGTTCTAAAGACTAGAACCCAAAAAACATCATTTTATTCCTCAAAACGAATCTAAAAGGTTTCAAAACCCAATTTTCCAAACTGAGGCCTGCCACCAAAATGGATTTGCAAGTTGATTCCTCCAATTTTTTTTCAATCTAAAAGGATCGAGATAGATGACAAATAACATAATGATCCATTCCAAATAAAAAAGAATTAACAAAACAAACTGAAAAATTGGGAACAATAGTGAGAAAATGAAAAATAACATAATTAAGTTCAATAATGGGGAGAAATGAAATAATGGAGAGAAATAAAACATTTACTTTGGGTATAGTGCTCTTTCTCTTTCCCTATATCCATGGATATTTGTATCTTATCCTCTTGTAGAACCACCTCCTCGTCCTTTTCTTTCATGTAAAATGTAGAAATGAAACAAACCCTTGATTTTTCAAAAGCCTTGGTATAATTCCATCTCTAATGTTTACACCATGCAATTAGTGCATGTAACCTAATATTAAATAAAATATTGTTGGGAAAGAAGCTTTTGACAAGGTCCAAAATTAATCTATCTAAGTTGGCTAGGTGAAGTTCTTCCTTCAAATATCTCTATGTCTTTTAATCCTGGGCCTAAGTGTCTAAGTGTCAAAGAGGTATATGATTTTTTTTGATGACTCGCCAAAATAAGAATTTTCTAGATAACTAGGCAATTTCTAATAATGTTTTACATTAAACATCAAAACAATCAACCACCATATGGAACTTTTGCACAAGAAAATATGTATTTTTTTGAATGAGTCATCCTTCTTATGCAACTTAGGTTAGATGTCCTTTTAAAATTTCAAAATACTCTTACCATTATTTATACATGGGTTGGGGTAATGAAAAGCGTTTATATTTTTAGTTTGTTTTGGTTCTAAAGGGAAACCATTAGTTGTGTAATTTTCTAACAATATTTTCCTGGTATCTTTTCTACCAATTTCATACATAATTCTTTTGACACCTAATTATTCATGTGAATAATCCCCATCCATCTTCGATCCTTAGGAAGATAACGCATGTTCCAATTGATTTTATGTAAGCCCTTTTCCCATCAGATTTATATTAAAGAAAATACTAGTGTAATTTTTCTAGTATTTGATAAACACTAATATTTATACATGTTCCAATTGATTTTATGTAAGCCCTTTTCCCATCAGATTTAAATCAAAGAAAATACTTGTATAATTTTTCTAGTATTTGATAAACACTAATATTTATACATGGAATGGGATAATGAAAAGAGTTTATATTTTTAGTGTGCTTTGGGTCTAAAGGGAAACCATTAGTTATGTAATTTTCTAACAATATATTTTTCATGTATATTTTCTACCAATTCCATAGATAATCCATTTGACACATAATGTCTACACCTAAGTATTCATGTGAATAATCCCCATCCATCATCGATCTTTAGGAAGATAACACATGTTCCAATTGATTTTATCTAAAGATATAGATCAAATAAAATACTTGTGTAATTTTCTAGTATTTGATAAACACTAATATAAGGGACTTCATAAAAGGAGTAGTATAAATCAATAGCAATAAAGAATTTGTGGCAAATTCGAATCTTGCATACCGAATTCCACCCAAAGTCATGGGTTTCATAATCCATTTATAAATACTCTTATCAACCATTTAAATAACCAAATCCCAAATCTCTTTGGGGAGGCTTGGAATAGAAAATGGGTCCCCATAAATTTAAATTAAATACTTATATAGAAGATTTGAAATAAATCCCTATGTTTTTATTAATGTATGTTTTGCAATAATGATGACAAAAAAAAAAAAGTGGTCATTTACCATTTTCCTATTCTATAGTTTTAGGAGAAGATTTCTTTCACAATCCATTATTTTTTGAATAATGCATGATCTTCGAAAATGGTTGTAAACAAAGGTTGAATGGAAACCCAATTCTTGTCAAGTTAGTTGGGAAATAGATGTTTAACAATGAAACTTAATATAACTAAATGCACAAGTAATGGATATTTTTTGTCAAAAGATAATAATTGAGGGTTGTTTGTCATTCAAAAGGTAAAATAAAACGTAAGCTTAATGAACTATAATATTCATAAATATAATATAAATATAATAAATATATTATAAATATAATAATAAATAATATATTAGATAATAAATATAATATAAATATAATAATGCATAATAATAAATACATAGTACAACTTTTTATATTTAGATGTGGTGATTGGTGAAATTCATTGATTGTGTAATTAATTTTACATATTGAAAAACGTGAAGGGAGCAATAACACTTTAATTCTATGAACCAATTAGAAATGAGAAACACAAATATTTTTATTATATCCAAAAATATATATTTGTTTTCCTATGTTAAACATTACATTACATACACAAATTTATGGTAAAAAAAAAATTAATGTCACATCAAAAGCAAACTTATTGCTATAGTCCCATGACAAGGACTAATAATAATTACAAATTTTCACTTTCACCAATCGATGATCATATAACTACATAACAAAAATTATTTTTATGAATATTTGAGTCATTCTATTTAAAGGATATACCCGGCGGCTTCAATAACCATGACATGTCATGACATATAATGCAATGGTGAAGGGACGACCTTAACAATCTTACCTAAAGTAGTGAATTTCTTCAAACTTGTCCTATTTGATGGATAAGGAAGCTTATGCATACATAGACAAAGTTTCTACTACTTTTAAGAAATATTGACCAAACCCAAGGCCCTTGAGCAGGGCTGGAATAAAGGGCCACTTGACTTGAAAACAAGTATTTTCAAAGTATATTAATCAACTGAGCATCTAGGCCCGACCAATGGGTTCAAGACTTCTCAAATATCTATGACATTAATTAACCATACATAAAACACATTTGTTCCAAATTTGGGATCTTACGTAGAATATACTTAATGCACAAAGATAGATATTTTGCTAAGATTTTGTATGAAACATTGAGAAATGTGACAGATCTACATTGGGTGATTTTCTTAAGGTCTCCATGTTTGGGAATATATATGATCAAATAGTTTTTGATATATTCCCTCAATTATTACTTCTAAATTTATTCCTTGAAGACATACAATCAGGTCCAACACAATCCCATGTAGCCTTATAGAATTCATATAGAATTTCATCAGGCCCCAATAGATATTTGTCATCGTCCATTTCCATCGTATTAGATGTAATTCCATGCAAAGTTACTCCTAATTACACATCCTCTCATTCTCAAGTGATAGGTTACATGGTACGACATCAAGGCATGTAAGCATGGACACCTTATGCTCTTCCCTCATACCTTAGGATTATGAAATAGTCTTGCAACAATTCATATATTTCATTTTGATATCTTCTTTATTGACATTCAAATTTCAATTTATTTGAAGGCCATAATATTTTCAGCATGTCCCTTAGAGGCTAAGGCTTTGAAAATGGGTTTTGTTGATCTATCCTTGAACTTGATTAATACATTCTACTTTGTAATGGAGATCCCCTTGCATGAAAAAATTCATTTACTTTAAAAAGTTGTGTTTGACCATTGAAGTTTTGCATTATTCATTAAAAGGAATGAATTGAATCCTAGTTGAATTGTTCCAACTCATTCAGGTTAATAGCTTTCGGTGCTTGTGCGTTATGGAGGTACTTTTCTTCTTGTAGACATTTATAACATTGTGACTAAGTTGATAACATATCCCTACTAGGTAAACCATCCATACTTTTCCTTCAATGATAATGAGATTCAAATCCTTTTTACATAGTTCACACAACTCATGTGATACATGTGTGAAACATTGAGTAGGAAGTGGGTCTTCAAAACATTCTCTTAGCCTCCAACCAATTACAAAAAATAATAAGTTGTGATTGAAGAAAATAATCTCTCTAAAACCCTTGATTATATATCATCCACTACAATAAAATGATGTATTTTTATCTGATAACATGGTTCTATCAAACATATTCAAAATTATATTGGAATCTTTTCAGAAATTCAACCAAGTGAACCAAATATTATGAGAATCATGTCTTTTGAATTTATTGGGATCATAAAGGCTTATCCCACCTTAAATCCATTCCAGACACAAACTCCTCCATAGGGATTTCAATGAGGATCAATCCTTCTTTATCATCTTGAGTCCTAAAAATGTTGAAATCCAACAAGCTAATGGGACTTAGGCAGTTCATCAATGATCCAAGGCCAAAACAACACTCTTTTTTGTGTCAATTAAAGCATCCATGTTGGTTGAGCATAAGGTTTATCCTTTCAAGTTCAATATTGTCCAAACCAATTGTTGAGTTGGTACAATGACCTAACCTAAAACAACTAGTGCAAGGTTTGGTGAGATAAAATTTGTCACACCTCCCTTAGCATCTACATTTATAGAAACATAACAAAATTCTTCTAACAAGAAAAAGGTTCAAGGTTGTTTTAACAAAAAAATAGAAAAATTAAATTCTTGCAAACAAAGAATATCCAAATTAATTTTCATTTTTTTAATCCCCTAAGCCATGGATTTTCTACATGGTTCCATAATTTCCTTGAAATTCCATGATTCTAATTTCATTGGAAAATGATAGTGAGGTAATTGAACTATTATTCATCATCATTTAATAGCATTGAAGGAGTTTGGCGAAACCATGATTCTCATGCTAGTAGATTATACCCATTCATCTAGTGTAAAAACTTTAGGATGCTTCAAAAATTTCCTAACCTACAAGCTTAGACAAGGGTTTAACAATGAAGGAGAATACCAATCTCATTATGATAAGAGAAGGCTTGGAAAGGGTGAATATTGACTTTCCTAGTGACTAGGCTTGTGAGTTTACTTGGGGTTGGCCTTGTTTCAATGGAATTTTTAGTAGGTTATACCTCAAGAACCATCACTACTATTGTATTATAGGAATAATTTGATACCAATTCAATCCATCCATCACTAATGCTCGAAGGAAAGGATTAGTGAACCTATGTTTAAGGAGTATATTGTCTTTAAAGAGGTGGAGAGTCATCTTTTTTCACAATAACAGTTATATTTTGTATTAGAAAATGATGTATCTAAACCATACAAATATGTACTACAAAAAATAGAGAGGAGGAGTAGCTAAATGTCCAAAATGATAACTATTTGATTAAAAAAACTATTGAATATTTCCTCCCTAAGTTGTCATATCATAGTGTGGTAGGTATACTACCTTAGAAAATGGTTAAGTAAATAAACTATGCGATAAAACATTTATCAAAACATAAATATGAATTACTAAAGTCCATTCCTAGAATGGGCTTCATCTTGTATAGTCGCTCAAGGTTATATGTCAACTTCTACCATTCACATCCCATTCTCTAATTTAACAACAAGGTTAAGGGAAGACATACCTTGAACCAATTCTAGAGCTAGGGGATGCTCGGAGCCCCAATTACCCATCGAGGTCATTGAGTGATCATGAAGGGAGGGGATACTTGAAGAGATAGAACCATCCATAGGATGGATTGTAGAAATTTCGAAAGGGAGATGAAGGTGGGATATCAACGGGCCAATATGAAACTATAGAGCATAAACCTACATGTTGAGATCCATGTGTTTTCCTTTGTAGACGCCCATGAAGGCATCAACCAACATTTCCAACTCAAATATCGCTATAATATTCTCCATTGCATCAACTACACAACTATCATAGAACTTTATTTCCTTTTAGACACCTTGGGAAAACTTTACATAAACTTTCATAAACTCTTTCTCACACCTTTTAATCACACATTGAGATTATTTCTATTCATAGATAACACAACAACCCCAACAACAATGGTAGTGTGCCATTGTGATAAATCTGCTAGACCAATATGACAAACCACCCACCCAATATTGCAAACTACTAGGGATAACTAAAAAATTCTAGGACACCTAAAATAAACCACTCACATTGTCCCAAGTAATAAATCCTATATCACTAAAACCACCGGTCCAAACACTAAATACACCCAAAAACATAGGCCACGCCTTTATAAGCCAAACATCAAAAACACCAAAGTGTTAAGAATTACTTGTTTTGTTGAAGCCACCACTGGCACCTAAGATGATGGAGACCATGCCAACCAATGTTAGGCCTGACATAACTTCCAAATTTCACCAATAAGGGTATTTTCTCAATTACTAATGAGAAAAATGAAACTAGAAGCTCCATGAAAGGCCACCATATCTCACAGTTTCCAGGAATTTGTATGCTCTTATCCACATTTACTCATCAACTTTATCATCACACTCATCATAAAGGTGAACATTTATGAGAGGTAGTGAGGATCAAGGAAATATAATAGAGCAGTTCCTTGTCCCGTTGAGATTACATGGTGGGACATGTGTGGAGTGGATGAGATAAACACATGATGACTTCATTAAATATAGGGGGGGCATGAGGAGGCCTCCTCGTTTACTTCTTGAATTCAATCAAACCCTGTGATTTTCGTGTGCATCTACCAATGTATTTTTCCCATGAAGGACATGGAAATATTCAATCACCATGAAATATTTAACAACTTGATTGATCCTTTGAACCAATTGAAAAATCTTGAGTCTTTTGGAAGACGACTATTGGCCCTTGTTTATGGAACAGAGCGAAGACCAAGGAACAAAAGGGAGAATACGAACTTCGCGGAAGACACAGTGACTGTTACCGGGTCGAAGTGAGCAAAAGAGAAAAAAAGATGGAGTGAAGCCTGAGAAAGCAAGTCGTTAATGAGGAGATCGAGGATGACATATCATCAAGGAAGAAGGATCGTGGACAACTTAGCAAGTGGGAAAAGCCACCATTCGATGCTTTGGAGCACCGCACAAGAAGGAAGGAAAGACAGGCTGGTGAAGCCCTGAAAATATGGGTCAAGTTGACCTAGGGTTTTAGATACCTAGGGTTTTGGTATTTAGGGTTTTGGACACCTAGGTCTCAACCTAAGGATGTTGGTGAGCTATTGTAATGTATAAATAGAGGTCTAAAGGAACTGGGATAGGTTGGTGTTATGATTATTGTTGGTGTCTTTGTTGTTGTGTGAACGAGTGAGTAGTAGTGTGTGAGAAAGAAGTGTTGAGTGCGAGAGCCTTCTGGTATTGTAAGATCTTCTGCTGGGTGCGAAGATCAACCCTACAGCTGGGTGCATAGGGAGGGGAGAGAAAGAGAGGAGAAGAAAGAAGATCTGCTAGCTAAGAGTGCAGACAAGAACTGTATGCTTCATCTTAATATATTATAAAGCACAGTTCTGTGGATGTATCCCTAGAGAGAGGGTGAACCACATATATCTTGTGATGTCTGTGATTAGTATTATGTATCTGTCATTGATATATTGTGATTGAATTATTGTTTTAGAACTGACAAGTAGATGTGCAGAGTAGATCCAATCTCATAAGTGATATATGAATGTTGTGTTGTTCTTGTATTAAATCCACTTGATATTATTTTTGGTTGTAGACATCTTTGTCCTGCAACCCCCTCATAACTGCTTCAGGTGAGACTGCATCTGCTTCACAGGTGTTGTCGAAAGGGTCAGTAGTTAGGGCTTGTTGGTATGCTCTTGGAGATGAACCTTGGGTCTGCTCCTGTGCTAACAAATGGTTCCGTTGTCGAGACAAGAATCTTCTTGAGGGAATGTCAAGGTGGTTCCCATCAAAGACAGAGACTCAAAAGTGGATAGAGGATCAAGAAAAGGACTTCATTGAAGCCAAGAACAAGAAACCTAATTTGAGTTCAGAGGATTGGTTGGAGAGACATATTTTTACTGATATACATGAAATATTCTTTGGAGGAATCCATCAGGAACTATACGAGTGGTTATCCAGGTTGGCAGATACCCAGTTTGAGGTCAAATCTAGACCTCCTGTAGTTTGGACATCAGCATTGATCAAGAAGGTCAAGAGAGTTGATGATGTCATATCAAGAGAAGTGGATCACTAGTTCGATAGCACCATTGGAGGCTACATCACAGAGTTTTTTGTTGACAGAGTAGAATCATATAGCCAAGCCGAGAGATATTTTTTCAAGAAACCCAGAGGAAAATTTTTACAATTCCTGAAGTTGAGACTCAAGATGCTATTGCATGAGAAGAACATCTTGAAAATACAATATATTGGTCGGATCTAGAAATGCTAATGTTCAAGAATTCGGACAGTGACAATGACACAAAAGTTGGACATAGGCGCAGTGGGAGAGTGTTCCGATAAATTCACCTTGAAAACCTGTTTAAGAAGAACTATAGGGAGGAGGGTTTCTATTGTGGAGAAGAGGCAGAAATGATTGAGGAAGAGCATTCAGAACCTGCTGGGAAAAAGGAAGAGAAAGTTGAAGAGCTTCGCCGAGAAGAACCTGAGACTTCAGAGACTACGCATACCATTGAAGTAAGTACTATTGTCCCTCCTGTTGATTCAGTAGTATTAATAAATCAGAGTAATCCCAACCACCAGAGTGCCCAAAGCACTGTTACTAGTAATCCACCACATACTCAGTCAAGGACCCTAGGAAGATCTATGGTAGATGAGATTAGGCTTCCTATCTTTAGGGGAGATGGATCTGAAGATCCCGATCAACACTGGTTCCTATGTGAAGCCGTATGGAATATTAAAAATGTCATTGACGAAGCTATCAAAAGAACCCAGTTTAGTACCACTCTAACGGATCGCGCACTGAGCTGGTACATGAATATTGTTCAAGGACTTGCACAACCTGAGACACTAAATCAAATTAAAAATGTGTTGATTGCAGAGTTCAAGAAACCCAAGTCGGAGTCACAATGTATTACAGAGCTAAAAGAGATCAAGCAAAAGGTGGCCGAACCTGTTTGGGAATTCGATCAAAGATTCAAAACCTTAACATGCCGATTGACTTTTCAGATACCGGATGAACAGAACACAGAATAGTTCAATGTTGCCATCTTACCACACATCATAGTTCCTCTAATGCATCAGAAGATTGCTTCACAGTCTGAGGCACTGGAGATCTCCATGAAGTTAGAATCATCCCCTATGGGAGAATCCAGCTCAGGTATGAGTTAGATCTTGAGTCAGCTAACTAGTTTGTCTCTACAGGTCGAAGATATGAAGAAAGACAAGGGAAAAGATAAAAGAGAAGACATCTGGTGTTTCAGATGCACATAAGAAGGCCATAACAAGGAACACTGTTCCCTATTCAATGAATACTTGGCTTATGGATCTTCGAACCCTTTGAAGCAAGTTACCTTACCCTGGTGTGAGGTATGCAGAAATAGGCATCGCCCTGGTGAGTGTTATTACATGCAAAAATATTTTCAGACACATACAAATTTGTACTTTGCATTTTGTAAGTCTGTAGGACATGATGATAGGGATTTTAGGCTTATGATCTCATGCATGAAAGGTCAGGAGACATATACAAGATTCAAGGTGAAGTACCACAAGAAGGAAACACTATGCAATATAACTCCCCTCAGAGAGGAAACTTTAATCCTCGCGGTGGATTCAGAGCAAGAGAAGGAGGAGGAGGAATGGGTCGAGGACAAGGACATATAATCTGTTATAACTGTGCACAACCAAGACAACTCGCAAGGGATTTCCAGAACCCTTGTACTACTTACAGTTATTGTATCTTGTTTGAACATGTTATAGAAGATTGTCCTGTGTTGCTAGCTAAGATTCAGGAAAGACAAGGACCTCAACAGAACCCACAAGTACAACTGATATACGTTGAAACTCACGGAGAAGACCCTAGAGTGGTTGTTATAACCAGAGGAGGCGTTGTTACAGGAGAAGACAAACTGACCCCAAGGAAGATTACGGAAGACTCAGGAATCAGGAAAGCTACAGAGAAGACACAAATGTTTGATGAAAAGAACTAAAGACAAATGTTCGAGGAGGAAAGAAAATAATTCAGAGGAGACTAAGGTTCCTCATCGAAGATAAGGCCAAAAGTGAGAGAATATGGAATGCCTCTAGAATTTGATCAGTCTGCTTCACCAAAAGAAGAAAAATAGGTATGAAAGCTCATGGAATTCCTATATACTTGTATTAAGTTGATTCAGGATGAGAGCGATGTACAAGAGTTACAAAATTTAATCAAACAATATGAGCTAGGAAATATAGATCCCTTACTGAATAGGGAAGTACACCAAATTGGTAAGAAGAGAAGGACCAATAAGGAATTACATTTGAATGCTCAAATAGGAGAATATGATATAGATTATGTAGTCCTCGACTTGGGGTTGGAGGTCAATGTCATGACGAATAAAACCTGGGCACTGATGGGAAAACCGAAGTTGATCTATTCCCCTATCAGGATTAGGATGTCCAACCAGTAGGTTGTAAGTCCATTTGGAAAATTGGAACATGTCCCTGTGCACATTGATGGAATAAGAACATTTGCATATTTTGAGGTAATTGAGATAGTTGACGAAAACTGCCCTTACCCTACACTGTTAGAAATTGATTGGGCCTTCAATAATTCCACTGTGGTTGATTTAAAGAAGAGACGTATGAATTTTGAAAAAGACGACCTTTGGGTCATTGCACCCTTAGATTCAGATGAAGGTCAGCGATACACAGAGCCCATCAGAGAAGAAGACCGCACATATGAATTGGAAAAAATATACAAATTAACAGCAAGATAGCAGGATTACACTAATCCCACAGCCAATGGAAACTTAAGCTGGCGAAGTGACAATGTATGCTCATCAGACTCAGAAGAAGAACTGGAGAATTGGCAGAATAAAATGTATGAAGTATCTACAAGAATATGTGCTAGACTAACCAGAGAAGTTCGCTGGATCGACACAACAGTAAGTAACTTACCCAACTTTGATGTTCTAAATCCTTTAGAAACTTTCTTGTCGGAATTTGAAGAGAGTGTACCAATGAAACAAATACTATTGGCGATGGATGAGGCCCTGAGAGAAACCCCAGCAAGATGGTGGGGAGCACACAAAAGAAACATTATGGATTGGATACAGTTTTGTACCTTGATGACAGCATGGTTCTCATCACAAGTGGAGGGTTGCGAAGTTTGATACACAGGTCGAATCTACCCAAAGGACCATGTGTGAAGCTTTGAGGAAGCCTGGAGAAACATCCCTCAAGAACAATGGGTACACAAATTTATCAACACACTAGACACAACACCTATCAACTGGTACCTTCAAGCAAAGTTGTGCCTCATCACTACAGATTGGAAAGGTATGACTTAGAATTTTATAACTACCTTCTTATTTGAAAGTCAATATCCTTCAGTAGATCAAGCATTACAGATTGAAAGTATTCGAGGAGGCATCTAGCCTTCATTTGGAACTAGAAGAGGACGAATGGACTGTGCCTCTCCAGAAACTACAATGTTTTTACAACATCAATGTTGATGAAGATGATGATCTAAGGAAGGTGAACATTGCAGAAACAGAAGGCCAGAGAGATGTAGAAGGACCAAGAGTTGAGTTACCATTTATTGGACAACCGATCAAGATTAAGAAGGTAAATATTGGAACAGAATAGACCCTAAATATTTCTAATGTCAGAGATTATTGGGATGTTGATACCATTGAAAAAATTATAGAGTTACTACATGAATATCAAGACTTGTTTCCAACCAAGTTCACTGATATGAAGGTCATTAAAGGGCCTATGGGCGAGATGAGGATTCCTTTAAATCCAAATGCTAGATCAGTCAAACAGAGACCATACAGACTGAACCCTAAATATAAGGAGAGAGTAAAGATTGATCTCGAGAGAATGTTGGAAGCAGGAATCATAGAACTTTTCAAAGAGTCAGAGTGGATTAGCCCTATGGTGGTACAAGACAAGAAGACATGAGAGATCAGGATCTGCGTAGATCTCAGAAAGATGAATGATGCTTGTTTACATGATCCCTTCCCTACACCATTCATTGATGAAGTGTTAGATAATGTGGGAGGCCAGGAAGTATATTCTTTTACAGATGGATTTTTAGGATACCATCAGATCCGGATTGCCAAGGAAGATCACCATAGAACCAAATTTGCAACATAATGGGGGTCTTATCAATATATAGTGATTCCATTTGGATTAAAGAATGCCCCAGCCATCTTTTCCAGGGTGGTGGTCAAAGCATTCAAGGAATTTATGCATAAATTTTTAGAAGCATATTTTGATGATTGAACAGTTTTTAGTTTATTAAAGAATCATATTGAATGTCTAAGGCTAATGTTGGATAAATGCAGGCAGTGCCAAATTACCTTGAACCTAAAGAAATGCATTTTCTTTTCACCATTTGGAGTGTTGTTAGGTCATATCGTATGCAAGTAAGGATTGCTAGTAGATCCATCCAAAATTGCCATTATAGTTGATCTACCCCCTCCTACGTCAATCAAACAACTTCCCACTGTGTTAGGACACATAGGCTACTAAAGAAAGTTCATTAAGGGATATTCTCATATTACAGCGCCCATGGAGAAGTTGTTGAAGAAGGATTGTCAGTTTAGCTGGACAAAAGAATGCCAGCAAAGCTTCGACACAGTGAAACAGAAAATGGGTACTACGCCTATTCTGGTTTTCCTAGACTGGACCAAGGAATTTCATGCGCATGTCGATGCGTCTTCCATTGCTTTAGGAGTTGTGTTAGCACAACCCAGAGGATGAGATATTGACCACCCGTTAGCCTTTTCTAGCAGGAAGCTATCAACTGCTGAGATTAATTACACTACCACTGAGCGAGAAGGGTTAGCCATGGTGCATGCATTGTAGAAGTTTCGCCACTACTTGTTGGGAGGACACTTTCAAATGTTTACTGATCACTCTACACTAAAATACCTAGTCAACAAGCCAGTGTTGGGGGCAAGGATATGCAGATGTCTTCTGCTATTTTAGGAATATGATTTTGAGATCATAGTAAAGCCAAGGAGAATGAACAAAGGTCCTGATCACTTGTCAAGGTTGGAACATGATGAAGAGCCAACCAGTTTGGAGGATGCAATACCAGATGCACAACTACTGGCCATTAGAAAGATCGATGACCACTTCGCAGAGATAGTTCAGTTCCTATCAATTGGAATGGAACCTAGTGAGTACAAAATTCCTCAGAAGAAACAACTAGTAGTACGTGCTGCAAACTTCTCACTTATAGTTGGACATCTATACAAGATGGGACCTGATGAGATATTAATAAGATGTGCTATGGAGGCAGAACGACTATTGATCCTCGAAAAAGCTCATGAAGGAATCACAGGAGTACATTATGCAGGGAGAGAAACTACATAGAAGGTTCTTAGAGATGGCCTTTGGTGGCCTACCTTACACAGAGATGCTAAAGACTATTCAAGATCTTGCAATGTATGCCAAAGAGTTAGGAAACCTTCCAGAAGAGGTGAAATGCTACTAGCACCACAACTGAACCTACAAGCATTTGTGAAGTCGACCATTGACTTCGTTGGACCTATAAACCCACCAGGAAAGCATACATGAGCAAGGTACATAATTACAACAACAGAGTACTTGACTAGATGGGCCGAAGCAAGAGAAGTTAAGGATTGTAGTGCAACTACAACTACATGCTTCATATTTGATGACATCATAACCAGAT
>JASDQU010185902.1:14908-26544 GCA_032191745.1 Picea mariana | reverse complement strand
AATGTAGTTGAAAGTGCCACTACAGCCTGTCTTTTGCTCATCCAACTGATTGCTCCTCAAAATAGGTTAAAAACACACCCACTTGTAGATCTTCTGTGATCCATATCTCCAACCCAATCTGCATCAACAAATCCATGTATGTCCACCACTCTGTCCAATCCCGATCATCCTTGGTAGCACAATCAATAACTGGTAGTGCCACGAAGATACCTAAAGAACCTTTTTATCGTTCTCATTGCTCCTTCCCCGGTTTTGACATATACCTTCTCAAAACTCCCACTGCATATGCAATGTCCAGTTTAGTATAGACCATTGCATACATCAAACTGCCAACTGCACTGGCATGTGGAACATGGGACATGTCCTCTTCTTCTTCCCATGTCTTGGGACACTGATCTGCAGATAACTTTACACCTATAGTAATAGTAACCTTAATCGATTTACTTCCATGCATACTAAACCTCTACAATATCGTCTCAATATATTTTCTTTGATTCAACTAGAGTTTCATGTTTGCATGATCTCTTTTAATCTCCATTCCTAGAATGAAGTTAGCAGCACTGAGATCCTTCATGTCAAATTTGGAGGATAATTGCGATTTCACCTCCTTGATAAGATCCATGTTATTTCCTACCAACAACATGTCATCAACATACAACACTACATAAATGAAGTGATTACCAACCTGCTTGGAATATACACAGTGATCAGGCCTGCTTCTTACAAATCCCAATCCAAGGATGTATGTGTCAAACTTTAGGTGCCACATCCTAGGTGATTGCTTCAGACCATATAGTGAATTCTTTAGCTTACAAACCAACTCTTTATTTCCCTTCACTACAAATCCTTCTAGATGCTTCATGTAGATTTCTTCTTCCAGATCCCCATGTAGGAATGTTGTCTTCACATCCATCTGTTCCACTTCAAGATCAAAAGAAACAACAATAGATAAAATAAATCTAATAGAATTTAACTTAGCAACAAGAGAAAAAATCTCACCAAACTCAATTCCCTCTACCTAGGAATAACCTTTTGCTACTAACCAAGCTTTGTATTTCTCCACTTTACCTTGTGCATTAAACTTATTCTAAAACAACCATTTTCTACCAACAGATTTTCTTCCAGCTGGAAACTCAACTATATCCCATGCCTCATTCTTATCCAAGGCATCCATTTCTTCAACCATGGCCTTCTTCCAGAGTTTACTATCCTCGAAATTCACTACTTCCTTGACAGTTTTGGGATCATCATCAGTAATAGATAAAGCAAAATTGTAACGAAAATCAGGTGGACTATACCTTTCTGGTTGTATTTTATCTTCATTGATCTCCTCAATACTGGGGTATGAGGTTCTTCCTCTTCTTCTTCTGCTTCCTCTTCTTCAGATGATTTAGATTTTGCATCGTCCAACTCAAGCTCTATTTTCTCAGGTTCGTCTTTAATTGGTAGGAATTCCTGTTTGGACAAATCTTTTACCTCTCTGAAAACAACATCTCGATTGTAAAAAATCTTCTTGGTTTCTGGGTTCCAAAGTTTATAACCTTTCACACCATCTTTATAACCAATAAATATACACTTTTCATCATTTTTATCCATATTACACCTAACATGTACATAAGCATCACAACTAAACACTCTAATATGTTGAAGAGAGGGTTTCTTTCCAGACCATACCTCATGTGGATTTTTATCATCCAACACTAATGAAGGTGATCGATTGACGAGGTAACATGTTGTACCCACTGCCTCTCCCCAGAATGCTTGTCCTAACCTGACACCTATGAGCATGCTCCTTGATTTTTCCATCAGTGTCCTATTCATCCTTTCTTCAACTCCATTCTGTTGAGGAGTGTATGGAGTAGTCTTATGCCTTGCTATACCAGACTTCTTACAGAATTCTTCGAATTCATTTCTGCAGAATTCTCCACCATTATCTGTTCTCAATACCTTTATTTTCTTCTCTATTTTATTTTCTACCAGAGCCTTAAACTCTTTAAACTTACCAAATACCTCATATTTCTTTCTAAGAAAATAAATCCATGTGTTGCTTGAAAAATCATCTATGAATGAAACATAATACATAGATTTACCTATGTATGGAACATGAACAGGTCCAAACACATCACTGTGTCTAAACTCTAATATCCCCTTTGCTCTTGTAGCACAAGATGGGAATCTTACTTGATTTTGTTCACCATATATGCAATGTTCACATAAATCAAAATCCAGAGTGCAATTAGACATACCTTCAACCATACCTTTACCGTGTAGTGTTGGACAAGGATCATTTTAGGGGCTAAATTTTGCTCATGGGCTAATTTTCCATGGTTCTTCCCAAAAAAATATTCGTTATTCTAAAAATTATTCGTCCAAATTCTATAGGATAAAATTATTTTACCTTAAAAATTGCCAAAATTTTATACAAACTATATAAAATCCTTACAAATTTGAATATTTTTACAAAAATATTGCCACACATTTTATCGTTGGCCTATGAAGGATTGTAAGATTCACCAAGGTTTATACATTTTAAAATAAATTTTCATCCTTAAAATCATCCCTGGTGTTGGAAGGCCCTTTTCTCCAATATGTTCCAGCCTTTGATGCCACATCATGGTCTTCTTTCCAGGGACAATATTGGTCTTGTCTTATTTATTTATATGTTCAGGGACAACATAACTATTACACCCATTAGTATAAGTTCTTCCTAGGAAATTGTATAGAGTTCCACATCGAACTCCCCTCATCAACACAATTGCTCCTTGTACCATCTTGCAATTGTTCTTTCCAAATACAGTATCCACTCCTGCATCATCCATCTTGCTTAGAGATATTAGGCTTCTGGATAGTTTTAGAATGTGCATAACCCCAGGGAGAGTTTTAATCCTTCCATCTTTTAGCAAAAACTTAACCCTTCCACATCCCAATATTTTTGTTGTCGAGTCATCTCCTAGGAATACATCACCACCGTCGTAATTTTTCATATTCAAGGAACCACTACTTGTGAAGAGTCATATGGTATGACGCACCTGAGTCGATCAACCATACATCATGGTCTGCATGTGTACTTGTAGATGCCAGGTAAACATCACCTCCTTCTTCAGTGGAGGTTTTTGCCTCTGTGGAAGAGGTACTATCAGATCCCTTTGGTTTATCAACCTTCTTAGACTTGCAATCTTTCTTATAATGCCTACCACACTTCCAACCTTTCCTCAAAAATTTTTCCAAGAGAGTTAGATCTAACTATAGATTTAGATCTCCCCCCCAAAGGTTTACCAAGATTCCTGTCTTGGTTACAACCTCTTACAAATAAAGCATTTGTGATATGACTATCCATGTTTTTCTACCTCATCCCTTCAGATAACAAGGATGCAACTACATCCTCATACTTCAATGTGGATTGAGTGGTACTACCAATTTCTACAACCAGAGTATCCCAAGAGTCTGGAAAAGAACATAACAAAGTAATACACTTATCTTCTTCTACAATCATAATATTAACAAAGACAAGTTGACTTACCAGAGTATTAAAGACATTTAGATGTTCTGTCACATAATCTCCATCTTCCATCCTAATATGATACAACTTGTTTCGAAGAAACAACTTGTTTACCATGGACTTTGATTGATACAAAATCCCCAACTTATCCCATAGTTCCTTGGCTATAGATTGTCCCGAGACATTCAACAAAACCGAATCTGCCAGGAAAAGTCGAATAGTACTCCTTGCTCTTCTGTCCAACTTCTCCCAATCTTCCTTCGACATCCCAGTAGCTGGTGTACTAGTAGTTTGTGTACTATTAGGTTTTGTACCAGTAGCCTGTGTGGTAGTAGACGATGTACCAGTAGGCTGTGTACCAAGATCCACAATGATCCATTGTTCTTTGTTTACAAGAAGCTCCTCCATATTGAGCTTCCATATCTCAAATTTTTTACCCTTGAACTTCTCTATCTCGATTCTACATGAGCTCGCCATTCCTCTTTCTATACTCGAATCTCCGCTGCAAAATCTCCCACTAAACCCAGGTTTATCACACACCCAAGAAAACCTTTATCTATCAAGACCGAGCCAAACCCTCAACAACAAAGGCATCCCTCTGATGCCAAAAACGACCTCTGATACCACCTGTAAGTTTTAAACTTGTGAAGTAAAGCAATGCATATATATTCTTAAGCAAAACATAATTTAATCAATGGCGTATACACAGAGTACACAAAGATTTTATACCGAAAACTCTCAACCGAGAAAACCTTTCTTATAGTCATTATATCGAATTTTACCATTCACCATACAATATATATACAATGTTTTTAGGTATTTCGTAGATACCAAAGCCCTAATCCCTTAATCCGAGATTAATTTACAAAAATGCTAAAAATAGAAAAATCCACTAGAGGGATCGTTAGACGCAGTTGTCATATATGACACGCCCACACACACACATGCAAAGAATAAAACACATACCCAACACTCCATAGTTTCAAAAAAACTTTTGATCTCAAGATCATCCTCAAATAACTTACAATGTTTGACATTGTCAAGTATAGAGGGTCTATACTTCACTTCCACATCATATTTGAGATTATGGGGCAAAGGAACTCTGAAATTACTTGTAGAAAAAACCATGGAATTTGTCATAGTATTTTCCTCTCTTGGAACAAAAGATAAGAAGAAGTTATCAACAAGATCTCAAAATCCATTTTTGTAAGTCCTTAACCTGGGGTGTTTAGCTTGATACAGATTCTTGACTTGATGTACAATTAATTCAACATCTTCAAACATTGTTAACTCTTTAATATTCATTTCTTTAGCAGCCCTCAAACCCAAAAAAAGAGCCTCATACTCTACCACATTGTTTCTAGTTTCAAATTCAAGTTTGTAAGACAAATATATGATCTCTTTGGTAGGGGAAATACATACTACCCCAACACCAACACCTTCCTTAGAAGAGGCTCCATCAAAAAAAATATTCCAAAAAGAGCCATTATGAGGAGTAATTTCACAAGAGTTAATTGGTTGTTTTTTTATTTCAATAGGTGATTGAGGAGCATCAGTGAGCTGTAAAATAATGGATCCTAAATCAGTATCAACTACAAAAATAGAGTGGTTGGTAGGATTGGCTTCATCACTAATGATGTAAGCTAGTTGTTCTTCCCTATAAATCCTCTTGTGCTCTCCCCCAAATACATGAATGGTGGCATATGAAAGGTCCATCTACAAAGTTCCCCCTAGTGTTTTGATCCAAGATCTTGACAAGAGAATCCCAAACTTAGGGGGGATATCATCAACCACAATATACATAACCACACATTTCATGGGCAATTGGAACAAGGTAACAGTCAGGTATTTGATTACCCCAAGACACTTTACTTTCCTAGAATCAAATGAGTATAGATCATGATAATGTTTTGTAATTTCCAACCCAAGATCATCCATGACATTTTTAGGTATGAGGTTATGAGATGCACCTGATTCCATCAAGCAGTTGTGGAACACTTTATCATGAATACTTAATGATGTGTAGAAAGGAGGGGAAGAGTCATCCCTATCCTCTATCAAAAGTCCCAATATCACTGTTGTTTTTTCATCTTGAAGGCCGACTGAGTCTGTTTAATTAGAGGAAGGTTCGGGCTACAACATCTTGGAAATATAGTTTTTAAACTCCTCATTCTTAATCAACTCTAAAAAGAGTACTAGGATTTTGATATTTTGAATCTCACTTTCAAACATAAAAGAAGAGGGAGATTTTAGAATCTCCTTTATTTCTTAGAGAGGGCTCTTAACCACCTCTTGAGGGTTTTGTGCCTCTTTTTCTTTGCTGCTAGATGCCACAACCTTAAAAAAAAATTATGTTTTGGTGGGTTGATCATAAGTGTTAGGTTTTCCCTCTTTCGTTTTTGACCTCAGGTTCTATTTATTTGTATTATCATTGGTTTTTTCCCCTTTACTCAATTCATTCAATTGGTTGTCCATGCGAGATTCCTCACATGAATATTGGGTTAAATGAGGGGATGGAGAAGTATCACCAAGACAATGGATTTCTCAATGAGTTTCTTCATTCTCCTTCTTCATCGGCAACAAGGTTATTTTGGGGAGGGGCTTGGAATTTTTTATCATCTGTATCCCTATTTATTTGATCTCTTTGAAGGACCCGAGGGGCATTATTTGGTCTTCTCAAATTTTCTGTATTATCAACATTCTGTGTGTTCCTATAGTTCTCCTTTCCTTCAATTTTGAACTTTTACATTTTGTCAATTCATCAACTTGAGGGTGGAAAACAGAGGAATCAGAGGTTGAAGCTTCAACCATACTTTTTTTTCTGTCTCTATAAGATTTTCCCCTAAGCTTGTGAGTTGCCAATATGTTAGATTCTACCTCTTACATTGCATATTGCATATGAGCTAGAGAGGTGTATATTATTTCTCTCAACACGAGGAAAAACTCATGGTCAAAATCACTGGCATAGGTAATCTTGGAAGAAGTTTATGTAGGCTTTATTTCAATGGGAATTTTGTTGTACATTTTATTAAATCTCTTTGAGAAATATGAAACAGAATCCCCTTCCTTCATCTTAAGTGACCCAAATTATGTACTGTAATATAGGAAATCCTTTTTATCCCCCCAAAGCCTCAGAAAAGAATCATCCAAAGATTAAATTCCAACAATAGATGTAGGAGTAAAACATCTAAACCATTTACTAACCTCACTATCAAGGCTATGTAAAAAGACCCTCATGCATACATATTCATTCTCAATATTAAGTTTATCTACATAACTATAAAAGGATGCAAGGTGTTCTTCTGTAGTTATGTCTTCCTCCTCTGTGAACTTGGGAATGTACTTAAGATAGTCTCCAAATGGGAGAGCATTCATAGGCTGAGGTAACAAAAGAGGAGTATATTACATGCAATGCAATGGATTTTTTGGAAGAACCAAGTAGGGTTTTAAGCCTTAGATTTAATTTATAAAGATGTAACGGCTTGGGAGAATAGCAGTTCCTTATGGTTGGTTCCTTGTTGTTGTGGGTTCGGGTCCAGTGTTCTCTATTTTTACTCTGTAAAAGAGAGGAATTTTTTTATGAATGTAAGGAATGATGCATAGAGAGAGAGAGAGAGAGAGAGAGAGAAGAGAAGTTTGCATTGAAGAGTGGCTAGGCTAGGAGAGGAGAAAGATGTCCATGCCATGTCTTTGTCAACACAGTGAACAATCCTGAAGAACTCAGTGAAAGCATAATAAAGAACCCAACCATTGTGGACGTATATGAGAGTTGGGTGAACCATGTTAAATATTCTGTGACATGTCTTTTATGTGATTGTTGATGAATTCTGTCTAGATGCATAGTAAATTAGATTTTGTATTATGTTTAATCTTTGTGAAATGATCATGACTATTACAACAAAAATATGTGCACAAAACTAATAAACAAGAATGAACAAAATGATCACCTCCCATTCCCTCACTACTGCAGAAACCTACTCTTAGTACTCCCAATAGCTACCACGTGTGAGACTTCATCTGCGCAAGGAGGTGATGCTGAAAGTGGTGGGTTTTTTTGGTCATAGATAACTCAAACCTAGGGTCTTACAAACCGCATGCAGCGCCAATCTAATTTCTCGCCTCCCTTTCTCCAAGACACTTTACTCTACACTTTCCATACCACCACCCCTCATTGGCAACATACCTCTTACCTTATTGGGTGCACCTGCTCAGGCTAAATGGTTTTCATAAGTTGCCATGCACATAATTTTTCCTCATTTGTTGAACGAAGTGAGGACACTTCCAGGATTAAACAAAGAGGAATAGGGCAACCAAATAGCCATCCACCTGAATACCAAGGGCGACACACCTGGTCAACTAGTTGTATTCTTGGAAGGTGCACTCTCTCAGCTTATTGGAGGAGAAGAAATGACCGAGATTTTATGAGAAGAAAAAAATGAATATCGATTACTAATAGATGCTTAGAAGAGAATAACACAGATACAGTAAAACTGGTTTTCTATTCAATAAGAAAATAAGTTGAAACTGTAAAATGCATCGAAAAACAAACCTGCTGGAATGGTAGCGGCTTATCTCTGAGAAGAGATGTGATGACTATGCTCATTCACAAGAATATGATTACAATGAGTCTCTGAAGAAATTTTTACAATAAACAAGAGTGTAAAATACCATAGACATCAAACACCTAACCCTAGGAGATGAAGCACAAAAGTCATGTGGGCCCTGTTTGGGTAAGTATGTACATCAA
The DNA here is from genome assembly GCA_032191745.1 of Picea mariana. Lineage (NCBI taxonomy): Eukaryota > Viridiplantae > Streptophyta > Pinopsida > Pinales > Pinaceae > Picea > Picea mariana. The sequence goes on along the minus strand of JASDQU010185902.1, from coordinate 18,298 downwards.
CTTCCTGGGGTCCTAACTTTTGCATACGATCTTTGTTTTAGGCGTACGATAGCCCGTTGGAAATATCTATTTGAGGAATACAACAATTGATGGAAATTTTTTGATGAAATTTTTCGACTGCAACATACGAAAAAAACGTCGTTTAGGGCCTCAAAACGTCTTCGAAAGTTCATGACCCAAAAAACTGCTAAAAATAGTAAATTACCAAAATTGGCAGAAATTTATTTTGAGCCAGCTGGAAAAGGTGGGTGGCCACCAATATCCACATGGATCAATACTCGCTCCTTAGGAAGAAATGCTCTCTATTGCATTGAGTTCCCCCATAAGATGAAGAAATTTCTACTGAATTTGGCCCCAGGTGAACCACTTTCCTTGGTGCAGGAGCTACCCTGCTTTGACGACTTGATAAAGATGGATACTTTGTTGGCTAGTTCCTTTGATATGTGTGTGGACAATGTGATCATTGGATTCCTGTTATATGTATTTGGGGTTGAGCTCCGTTGGTTTCAGTTGTTCTACTATGTCTGAGGGGTCCAATAATGGTGGAAAATAAGGTTGAAGGAGGTCCACATTGAACACTGGGTGTAGGCCAAGGAAAGGAGTAATGCTGAGCTCAAAATCATTATTCCTCACAGCCTTGGGGATGGTGTACGACCCATAATGGAGTGGATGAAGCTTCTGATGGGGTCCTATAAGGCATTCTTTCTGCAAGTGCAACCAAACTTTGTCACCCACCTGAAACTTATGTGGTACCCGATGTTGGTCATGGCATTTCTTTTACTTGTCATTGGACTTATGTAGGATATCTTGAACCTGTTGTCATATGTGATGAATCCTCTCAATGAACCAGGTGTATTTTTCAGCTTCAGTTGGAGCAGGAGATGAGTCAGCCAAGGTGGTCGCAAGGGGAAGTGAAACATCTATGGGACTCAATGGTTGGAATCCTAACCCCACCTGAAAGGGGTTGTGTTTGGTTGAGCTATGTAGGGATCGATTGTAGCTATGTTAGACATAGGGAAGAATCTCATCCCATGTGTGAAGGTGCTTGGAATTATACATGTGTAGGATATGCATGATCATTCGATTTACAACCTCGATTTGACCATCTGTCTCGTGCTGGAAGCCTGTGGATTTGGTGAGCTTGGTGTCCAATAGTGACCACAGGGTCGACTAGAATGTGCTGAGAAATCGAGTTTCAATCTAAGACAATGGTTTGTAGGATTCAAAAATGTACCCAAACTCGTTCAAAGAAGAGCTTGGCAGTGGCTTCTGATGTGATGCTCTTCTTGCAGGAAACCAAAATTTCCATCTTAGAAAATCGATCAACAACCAAAAAAACACAGTCATTTCTTTGCTTGGTTGATGGGAGGCTCAAAATGTAGTCCATTGAGATGGATTCCCATGGCCTATTAGGAGTAACAAGAGGGGTGTACAAGCATTGTTTCCTAGTGGTCGGTTTGGAAATAGCACATGCAGTGCAGGACCCGATATATTTGTTGACATCCTATCGAAGTTTCGGCCAGTAGAAATGTTTCTGTAGCATCGACAATGTCTTTTCGATGCTGAAGTGTCCTGCCACACTATTATAGTGGGATTCCTAGATCAACTTCGCTTGCTCTCTTAATGAAACACAGATATGGCCCAGACGACACAAAAACCCATCCTAAAGATAGAAATTATCAACAACTACGTTTTCACCCAACATTTGGTAGGTGGTGGTGAAGTCTGGATCTGTCTCATAGAGTTGGGGACATCAAGAGGTCTCATGGCCGTAATATTATAGTACCGTGGCAAGTGCCACAACTTGCGGTCTATTGAGGCAATCAACCACACGATTGGTGTTTCCTATTTTATACTTGATGTTGAGGTGGAATTGTTTTAAGTATGTGGACCACTTTTGATGGTGGTCATTCTATAATTTACCTTGTGTCTGCATGAGCTACAGTGGCTTATGATCAGTGTGGATGACTTTCTCCTTCCCAATAATGTAATGTCTCCACTGGCGGTAGGATTACACAATGGAGTACATTTCTTTGTCGTAAGTAGGGTACTTACGGACAACATCTGATGGTGTCTCACTATGATAGGCCACGGGGTGGTCATGTTGAGTGAGAATGATGCCCACAACATAGTCAAAAGCATATGTATCAATCTCAAAGGGATGTTGTAGGTATGGTAGTGAAATTATTGGGGATGAGCACAAGTGTTGCTTCAAATCATCGAACGTTTGTTTTTTGGACTAGCCCCACACAATTGTTTCCTTACCACCACCCCTGGTTATTTGGCTGAGGGCACATGCAATATGCGAGAATCTCAACATGAACCTGCGGTACAAATTGGCAAGGCCCAAGAAGCTCTGAAGCTCAGTGAGTGTGGTTGGGGCTGGCCAGTCACAAATGACTTGGATCTTGGCTGGATCCACATGTACGCCATGTTGATCAATAATGTAGCCCAGGTAATGGACCTTGTCCATGATGAAGGATAATTTTTCCAAGTTGGCGTATAGCTTGTGATGTCGTAGGGTGTGCAGGACCTCTTGAATATGTTACAAGTGTTTTGCCCAAATTTTTTTGTAAATGAGAATGTCATCTAGATACACCAGTACAAAAGTATTGGTAAATGGTCGCAAGATATCATCCATCATCCTCATGAAAGTGGATGCAACATTTTTCAAACCAAAGGGAATCACCAACCATTCAAAAAAGCCTTCCTTTGACTTGAAGGTGGTCTTCCATACATCTATATGTTCTATCGAGACTTGGTGGTAGCTAGACTTTAGATCAATATTACTGAAGTATTTTTCCTATGTGAGTTGATCAAAGAGGTCATCGATTCGGGGAATTGGGTACTAGTTTCTGACTGTAATTTTATTCAGGGCCCGGTAATCAATGCAGAGTCGCCAGGTTCAATCTTTCTTCTGTACCAACATGATTGGGCTCCCACAAGGTGATGAGATGGGACGGTTGTGCCCATTGTGGAGCAGTTCTTGGATCTGTCGCTTGCTCTCCTCATTCTCTAACATAGAGTGATGATAGACTGGCCCATTGGGAAGAGATGCATTGGGGGTCACATTGATGGGGTACTTGACCTGATAGTGCAGAGGTACCCTAATAGGTGACTATAAGATATATGAGTATTCTTCGATGACCTTATCTACTTGATTTTGTTGTGTGGAGAGGTTAGTCGTAGACAACCTGGATGTGGCTGTGATCTTTTACTCATTCGAAGAGTGAATCACGAAGAAGACAAACTTACCCATCTGAGATATGACCTTCCTTCATTGCTTGGGAGAGATCAAGGAAATAACAGTAGGTGGAACTACCTCGAGTATCCTGTACAATTTCCTATTCAAAGTAATAATAACACCACGAGGCATAGACTCATATACAA